>CM076575.1:570259445-570448322 GCA_034641835.2 Pinus albicaulis
TTCATTAGATACTCGTGGTTATATCTTGTAGAATATTTGTAGGGCATTTCTTTTTGACCGACAATATTTCTAAAGCTCTCTTTGGAATATCTCTGCGTTGGATATCAGAAGAACCTCTGTTGTATGCTTGGGTGATGGGACCGCACATTGGAATCGTTTGGGGAATCACAATGAAAAGTCAAGTCTTGAGAATCAAATTCAGGTTCCGTTCAACCAACGAATGCCTTAAATTCACTTCGTAAATGGTTTAAAGACTTCTTCTTCTTTTTTTTGTACATGGCTGTAATGTTAAATCGATTCCTCAATCTAGAACTGTTCCAAAAGGATATATACATCAATGAATGCATTTAAGTGACTTTATCGGTCTCCTGGCCTCTCCTCAGTATCGTCAGAAACTTTCAGGAATTTGCCCCGGCTAGATTAGCATACAATGCAGCTCTGTTCAATCAAACAAATTTGATTCAACTTCGAATTGTTCCAGGCCATACAAACGTCATGGAAAAAGAAAAATTCACTCTGAAATTAGAATAAAATTCATTCAATATGCCTGCTAAAAGCTTCACTAACACGATAAGTTACTAACTTCAGAACAAAGAAGCATCACTATTTTCCATTGATAGATTTGAGAGTCTCCTTAGATTTTGCCGTGGCGAATATTTTTTCAAATTTCATCAGGATTCAGTTGTCCAAATGCACAGACAGATTGTCATCAAATAATTCTGTTTACAGTGATTTGTGCATGGAGAAATAACCTTTCCACTGCCAAAGATGTTCATATCGCCTTTAACAGAGGCTAGATTTACGTAATCTATTTGTCGTTTTAATATCCTTTTATACTAGTAATATGCTCGTTAGTCTTTTGTACGTCTACCCGCAACCGCGAGAATCTAAATAAATTTGTGTAGTTCAATAAAACTGTTAATATACGGACTGGCTCTACTCCGAAAAAGAATATACTAGTTTTTGTGCAAACTCGGAATCAGTCTGTTAGATCGACATACTGTAGCAAACTATGTGGACATGGAAAATTGAACGAATTGATCTTACAAGAGAGAGAAGTTACAAGGGAGATCAAAACACGATTCAGGTGAGGCAGATAGAAAGACAGGTATGTTCTCGCTTTTATTATAAGTTTTCAATCTAGAATCTCTTATTTCAATCAGATTTGCTAATGAAATTTGTGTTGATTGGTTAAAAACATTAAAAAGGCTTGAAACTACCCTTCCTCATGAACACATACATGAAACAAATGATATGAACATTGTTTCATCAATGTAACAACCAAGAAAGCAATCATTATAAACACTAGCTGATTATTGTTTGCAACAATGAAAATATACATGAAATTATGCTTTTAATGTGAATAGTTGTTCATTATCCTTATAAATATATTATTATATGACACGCAAAAACTTCAAAGGAGAGAATAGTGATGATAAGACAAACATGTCAACATTGTACTTAAATTGGGGAAGAAACACTTTTTATATTAAATTTTATACTTTAGAAGTTCAATCCACGACATCGCCAATTACACCAATTGCCATCTATTTTCAATTAGCCAAGAAAGAAAACTTGACTAATTATCTATTTTTCTCATCAACTATTCTATGTCCAAGCTATCATAGAGAAAAAAAAAGGGAAAACTTTTCCGCCAAGAAGAACGTTGGGTGCTTACAAGTGTGCTCTAATTTCTTCAATCAAGCTTTGTCTCGATACTCTTGGATCGACTCTAACTGGTTCTCTCAAGCATTATTCGTATACACATTGATGAAGAAGTCTAGGATTAAAATATAGGGAAAAAGTGTTGATAATTCCAACAAAATTTAGTGGCCCAATGAGAAGTCATTAATATTTTATCAAAACCGTCGTGGATCTTAGAAATGTTACCTTGATTTATTATCCTGGTTATGGGGAGCGTGGATTGCCGAACAAAGTTACCCCTAATAGTTTTTTGAAGTCTTTCATTGATCTCAATGTTTGAAAATCTTAAATTATTCCCTCACACTTATGGTATTTGGCCAACTTCCCATTTAAGAACAAGGAACAAGGACATTGAATATTGGTGGGAACTTTGTGGTTTCCCTTGTTTATCTTTTGCAGATAGCACAAATATGTTAATAAAAATTATAACATATATATACTTAAGAATAAATTTGTACAAAATAAAAAATACAAATAATCATACCTATATGGATTTTCTAAAAAGGAAACCTGTGAAACCTTAGATGTCCCAACCATAGATGTGTCTTTGGTGGTGTGGTTGTTCTTCTTGGCTCTTCAGTAAATCTGGCAATAGCCATTACATTATACTATATCTGTTACAACCTAAAACATACTTTCGTAAATGGATTGAAATGGAAGGGTAATGGATTGAAATGGATAGAATGGTAAATGAATTTAGATGGTTGATTGCTCAAATGGAGGGACTGGTAAATAGAAAGGCGCATTCAAAATTTAATAACACTATTGCTGCTTGTAAAAAATATAAAAAATATTTATGGAAATAACTATTGGTTTTGAAACAAAAATACTATTCAAAAACTTCTCATGTCATCAGTTAGATGGTCTATAAGACAAATTATATTCCTTTAACATCAAATCTCCTCCATCCATTTAATAAAAAATCGAAAATCATGCACCCTAATTCCAATATAGACCACACCTATCAGCATAGTTAAAGCTTGTTATTATTTAAAAATTCTATAATTATTTTCTCTGTTTTGAGCTCATTATTTTGGATAGACTATTTTCTCTCCTGATTTTTTAGCTTGAGACATTTTTTAGTGTTAATTAAATTATTGTTTATCTAATGTTGTATAAATTTTCCTAAACCATAAATGAAGAAATACAAAATTGTGTCTTTTTGAGTAAATAAACAGCTTCAACATCAAATAAAACTTACCTATCATTCCACAATGTACTATTGATTCTCTCAAATAAAGTGGAAAAGAAAGATACTTTTCTATAATTTTTTTTCTTTTTTCGTTTTTTATGAATGATAGATTATTTTAAGTGAGACGAAGATTATTTTAAATATGACAAAGATATCTTCATATACATTAGCAATGCAATTGAGCATCTCCATGAAATCTCAATAAAATTATGAAAATAAAGATCTATAAACCAAATAACATTTTAGGAAAGGAGGTCGTGAAATATATATAAAGGGGTGGAGTCCACATTAATAAAATAATCCAGTTTACTTTTTCAAGTGTAAAATGGACAATACATTGTGGCTAGTGTTGGGAATTGCAATGCGTTACCAATGAATTTCACTACCATATATATCATAATATAATCTAGTTGTCGTTATTGTCACTAATACTAGTTAAATCACCCTCTCCCTCTCTTACAATTCAATTACCCTCGCCTTCTCTTATTGTAAGGCTAGGAGGTAACTCCACAAAACTGATTTTTTTTTTGCAATAAGGCTAATCAGATATATACATGGAGGGAGAGACTCTTGTGCTTCATCTCCAAGTGTCTCTTCATATTTCAAATCTCCTTATTTTCTATTTACACTATTTTACATATTCACCTAATCCTAATGATTAGGTGTCAACATCCCCCCCTTAATCTGAAGGGATGTTGGTGAGTCCAAGCATCGTTCTGAATCTTTCAAAATTTTATATTCCAAGCGCTTTGGTGACGATGTATATAATCTTCTCATTTGTGGAAGAATGACGTAGATGGATTATCTTGGCCTCAACATGATGTTGAATAAGATGGTATTTTGTATTGATGTGCTTCTTTTGATCATGGAAATTTGGGTTCTTGGCCACATTTATTGTAGAAGTGTTGTCAATCATGAGTGGATTTGAATGCACTTGTTTCACCTTCAAATATTCCAGAATTTTCCTGAGTCACACAATTTCCTTTGGTGCTTCAGCTGCTGCCACATATTCTGCCTATGTTATGGAATTTTCTAGAACTGATTGTTTGCATGATGTCCATGAGAGAGCTCCTGATCCAAGACTCATAACATAACCGAAATTAAATACCATGGTTTCTTTATCTCCATCGAAGTATAAATCAGAGTATCTGATCAAGCTGAGGTCACCCACCTGTGTATTCATAAGTCCAAATTCTTGAGTTCCCTTCAAGTACTTCCAAAATATTTTTGCAACAGACCAATGTCCCTCACAAGGATATTTCATAAACCTGGAGATGTTTCCAATGAAAAATGAAATGTATGGTCTTCTAGTATTCACGTAGTTGGGACTTCCTACAAGCTGTTTGTTGCATCCTCAAATTATTTTCCTTCGATGGATGTGAGCTTCAAGTTATGTTCCATTGGAATAGTCAAAGGATTGCGCTCAGCCATGCCAAACTTTTTCAATAGATATCTAATGTACTTCTTTTGATAGAGGAATATAAAATTTGGATGTTGAGTTACTTCAATACCAAGATAGTAGTGAACATAGCCCAAGTCATTTGTTTAAAAAACTTTCCTCAATTCCTTATTTATGGATGAAATATAGCTATCATTATTCCACATCATCAAAATATCATCTACATACACCACAAGGTATATAATTTTTTTCCAGCTTTATTCACAAACAAAGTTGCATCATCAAGATCCTAATATTTGAAGTTGAGTTTCAGAATAATCTCAGTTAACTTCTCATACGAGGCGCGCAGATCTTGCTTGAGGCCATAAAATGATTTTACAAGCTTGCATACTTTGTGTTCTTTTCCCTTCACAAAAAATACAGCTAGTTGGAACATAAAAACATTATCTTTTAGATATCCATTCAAGAAATCTATTTTTACATCCATTTGATGGAATTTCCAACCATTCTGAGATGTCAAGGCAAAGAGTATCTGGATGGTAGCCTATTTTTTTGTGGGGGGGGAATGTCTCCTTGTAGTTGACCCCTTATTTCTATGCAAAATAATTTTCCACATGCCTGGTTTTGTGCTTGTCCAGTGAGCCATCATATTTATACTTGTTCTTGTAGACCCACTTACAACCAATTGGTTTTATTCCCAATGAAGTATCAACTAGCTTCCAGGTGACATTCTTTATCAAGGCATCATATTCCTTCTGCATCACTTCTTTCCACTCATCATGAGAAGAAAATTATTTGAAGGAATTTGGATCCAAATATGTAGACAAATTCAGTTCACAATCATAAGAAACATAGATATCAACAGGTGAATCAGAAATGTCTACATTACCTCTATTTTTCCTGCTTCTAATTCTTGTTCATGTCTTTCCAACCTCACCAAGATGAAAATTTTCAATTGTCTTTATAAACCATTTTCAAATACCTTTATGAGATGGCTCGGGCTGCTAAGTTGACTTATTTGGGGCAGAATAAATATTCAGTCTCCTAATTTTGTCAATCATATCATTCAAAGTGTCATCCATGGTTGGAGCTTCATGTGGGGGACAGACTGCTTTAGAAGATTATTCCACAGATTAATCCATTATAGGAATCCCCCCTTCAAGATGTGAAATATGATTATAAATTTTTTTAAATAAATTTGCATGCCTAAAACTATCCAAGCAATCACGCTTCCGCTTAACAACATTTTCAGCCTTGGAAGATTCAAGAAAGATAACATCGATAGATGCTACAAAAGTATTATTAACTTCACCATGAAAATGGTATGTTTTGGAAGTATTTGAATACCCCAAGAAGATACACTTATGGTGTTTCTTCATTCCTTGGGTATCAAGGCATAATAGGTGGAACCAAAGACCCTGAGATGCTTTACCGAAGGAATGTGGCCATACCACATTTCATAAGGAGACTTGTTTCTGATAGCATTAGATGGAAACCTATTGTTTATATACACAATACATAAAATTCATCATCCTAAAACATCAATTTATCGTTCTAAAAATCATGGAACGTACCATATTTAAGATTTTCATGTTCATTCTTTTGGCTACTTCATTTTGTTGGGGATTATAAGGCACAATTGTTGGATTTTTTATCCCATTGTGGCGAAGATAGTTTTCAAACTCATTTGAAGTGTATTATTTTCCATTATCAATACGAATAGAGTGATTATGAGATTGTGCATCATTTTCAATATATGCATGAGAGTTATTGAATGTTTGAAAATCATCATATTTGTTCTTCAATAAATAAACCCAACACATTCTGGTGTCGTCATCAATAAATGTCATCATATATTTATTACCATTTGCAGAAGGAGTAGGCATTGGGCCACATAAATTTGAATGAATGAGTTGAATTTTTATGTGTGTTCTGGAATGTGAATCATGAAAATACAATTTTCTATGCTTTTGTAGAATACAAACATCACATTGCTTAATTTTCCTATGAATTGTAGGCAAAATAGTAGCACTACTTTTTCTCAACATACAAAGGCTATCATAATTCAATTTTACAAATATAGAATGCAATAAAATACTTGATGGAAATTTACCTTCATCATTGTGAGAACTATATCCAGATTTGTTTGCATGAGTAGAGGTACCTTGCAACTTTAGAAGTTTTTCTTATTCTTTCCCCATCATGGAAAGTGAGTGATTTGATGCTTTTCTAACCTCAACCTTATCATAAAATATATCAATGGAGTGTCCTTGTTGGTGGATGTGGACTAAATAAAACAAGTTTCTCCTCAACTGCGGGAGGTATAGGACACCAGTATTAGATCCAGTAACAACAATAGTATATATAGAGCCATAGCTAGTAGCAAGCCTTGATGGATTGAGTTTTTACTTGTCTGCAAAGTATACTTCTCCATGAAAATTTTTAGTAAATTCTTCAAAAAAATATCTTCTAAAAGACATGTGGAAATTTTCCCTTGAATCAAGAAAGAAATCATGTTTCCATGAAGTAAGTAAATCATTGAACAAGTCTTCATTTACTCCAATATTGGAATGTGCCACAACACAATGAGGGGATTCGGGTTCTTTATATTTCTCTTTTTCATGGTTTTTACCTTTGAATTCATTTATTTCCTACTCAATTTTGTCCCAAGGAAGCTTACATGTGGATGCATCATGTCCATATCTATTGCAATGTATGCAATGAAGATCATATTTCTCTCATTGGAATTGTCTACCATCCAACCCCCCCCCCAGCCCCCCCATCCTCTTCCTATAAAATTTCTTCCTCCTCTTCCTCTTCAGCCACCTCTTCCTCTAGAATAATTTTGAGCATGATTCTTATCTCTATGTGAAGGACAAACATATTCTTCACAAGACTGAGGAGTTGTCTTCTTCCCAAAATAATTTTCTCTCTAAAAAAACTTCTTCTCAAGGGAGTCAAAGGTAATATCCTTGAGATTTCCACTTTATTGCAATGACTCAAGATAATGTGAATAGGTGGGATATAGTGCCTTGAGAGGAATTTCTATTTCACATTAGAGGAAATTTTAGCCTAAAAGTGCCCATGAAATTTTTACGTAATTTCGACGTCGTAATATGTAAAATAATAAAAATATTTTAAATTTAAAAAGAGGTACATGTAAATATTTTGCAGGGAAAAGAAGAAAAACTACTTTTTTAATTGTATTTTTGGCTTATCTGCTTATAGTTTTACTCAGATATCAAGTGTAGACACTCGTTGGATGTGGAATTAAATTTCACATCCAACAATTACCCATAACGCATACTTTTGAGAAGACCCACATTGATAAAAATTGAAGATACATTAAAAAACATGCAAGTCTTCTCAAAAGTATGCATGATGGGTACTCATTGGATGTGAAATTTAATTTTGCGTCCAACAAGTGTCTACACTTGAAATTTGAGTAAAATTCGAAGGAGATAAGCCAAAACTACAATTACAAAATAATAGTTTTTTCTTTTCCCTAAAAAAATTAAAACTCTTATTTTATTATTTTGACTATTATTTTATTAATTTTCCTTACAAGGCCACTTTTAGGCTTAAATTTCCTCTAATGACACTAGTGTTTTTAATATCATGCACAGTAGATCTTACTTCTGATGCTAAAGTAAGAGGGTCATCAATTTTCAATTCAATACTGAATAGTTTAATCATCGATTGGACAAATTCAATTTTAGAGTGTGAGTCATACAATTCCTTCTACTTCTTCAAGGCATCACAAGCATTTGAGAATGGTGAAATATGGAGAATCACCTCTTCATTTATCGATGCTACAATAAAGGCATTGACCTTGTTGTTCTTGTTTTCCCAAATGGATATCTCCTGATATGAGGTGGGCTTTGCAAGAGAATTGTCTCCTTCTCCTTCACAAATTCCTCTCCAAAACTCATTAAAAATGAGAGTGTGTTTTATCTTATGGGACCACACAGGATAGTTCTCCTCTCTAGTGAAAACCACTCAATAATTGATATCAATGAATGCATTATAAATATGTGAACTGCAAAAAATTTACTTCTGGTGAAGGTACATCAAAATGTATTTCTGGTGGCAAAAAAAATGCAGGAAGCAAAAAATGTACTTCTAGTGAAAATATTGCTCTCTCTCTCTCTCTATATATATATATAGGACAGAGGTATAATTTGGGTAAGTGTTATAAGGGGGAGGGTGTATTTGGGGGGCGAGGGGGAGTATCTGGGGTGGTGGCTATATGCACGAGGGTGGTTTTAAATTGGGAATCAATATTAATTTTATGTGAGGAGGCCTCAAGTTCCTTCCATTTTTCAGATAAATTATGTTGATAACACACCTTCTGAGCCCCACCTTTTCCATAATTTATCAGCGACCTCTTACACTAGCACTATGGGTGCTAAGGGAGGTGTAGAGGAAGATTACAAGGGTTATGTGGGAGAAATTCTAGGATAGGTACTGAGGGGTCGGGAAAACTCACAGGTTTGTGAGAACCGCGAGGAACAGTTGAGGACAAAGCATAGTTGGGGACCATAGCACATTTGAGGACCACTACATATTGGATAGGTGCTTCAAGGAGTCCAACCAAATCTGTACAAGAAGAGTATCAAATCCAAGTGTGGATGAGGGAAGGCATTGAAGCCGTTTGTGGACAAGGGGAGTATCGAAGTTGAGTGTGTATGATAGTAGGTATCAAAGCCGATTGTGTCGAGTGATATAATAGAAATATAAATTACTGTGGTAATACCGTGTTGGATCGGGAACCGCGTCGTGAGGGGAGGATTGTGGTAACATGAGAGTATGGTGGTATATGGGCTAAGGGAGAGTGGTATCCCCGAAACTGCACCATGAGGAAGGCTATGTGTATGAGAGAGTCACTGAAGTGCAGTTAGTGGAGTAGAGTCAGAGAGTAACAGATAGGGAGCCACCATTCAATTAGGAGGAAAAAGAGCATAGGAATATGGAAGTCTACAGAAATGGCAGAAGGGAGTTACAACACAAATAATTTGGGATCTAACTCTCATACCATGTCAGGTCAAGAGGTTACTCCATAATACTGAATCGTGATTTGCATTAAGGCTGATCATAGACATATACATGGAGGGAGAGATTGTTGGGCTTCATCTCCTGGTATCTCTTCATATTCGAGCTCTCCTTATTTTCTATTTACACTATTTTACATATTCACCCAATCCCGATGATTAGTTGTTAACACTTACAATTAAATTTTATTGTCATTTAAAATAGATCAATGAGTTCCATTAAAACTGGTTCTACTTATCTCTAATGGACGGACTGAAAAATAATATTAGGTTTTGGAGAGGGTCTATTCAAATATTTGGGAAAATGGAGTGCGACATGTAAAATGAAAGGGTAGAGGATAAAAATAGAGCCATGGTAAAGCTCCATAAATATTTCTTTATAGTAGTGAAAAGGAGAAGCAACCTTCATTTCTCTTATAAATATATTTTTCCTTCTACAATAAAAAAACCTAAAATATATATATATATGCTTGCTCTATTCTAAAATCTTTTTTTCTTATAAATCAGCCAATTACTTTGTTTTCTATATGCTTTTATCATTTTCCTATTACTTCACATGGTATTAGAGCCAAATATTTATTAATGGTAGAGAAGGAGTCATTGTTTATATGAGTGACCTATGGAAGATTTAAGCACAAGCTTCAAAAATCTATAGATTCCTCAGTTTAATACGAAACAATATGATTGTTGGTGACGAATATTGATTCAGGGCTCTATCAATTTCTTCAATAAATGTATTCAACTCCGCATGCCTATGGGTTATGGGAAAACTGAACTGGCTCATTCACCAATTAGTATGTCGTAATGTAGATTATCCTCATTAAATCCCCAAACTCGAATACCTTGCCTCTGACCAGATTCACGTAGGCCAATTTTATTTCCATGTTCCCTCAAGAGAAATCTCCTTAGTGGCTAGACATAGAGGTCCCACCTATAATTAGTATTCTTCAAGTGGTATCAAAGAACCTGAAATAGACCAATTTCAGGGTTTGATCACTGAGGTATCTCAAATACAAAGAACTTGTGGGTTATGGGCTCATGAAGCTGGCTCTTTCCACCTTGGTTTGTATCAATGAACTTATGTTTCACTAAAAAACCCATCCACTCCTGATTTATAGGCCATAATCCTCCATGTGGCCTTGGTCTCTCTTGGATGTTCAACATCCTTCACTACGTTATTTCCTTAAGGTTTGAATAGAACTAAAAGTGTCCTCATTTTCTGTAGTTTAATTGAAACAGGGTCTGACCTTATGGGTCCCATTTGGAATTCAAGGTTCTGGTCCGCACTTGAGTTCAAACATTGGACCCTTTTATCTCTCCTCTATTTTCCTTCCTGCACCATCTTAATTTAGGGACCTACTAGCCGATTGGGTCCCATTCAAGTCAGAGGTTGAGCTAGTTGAAGCTATTTTTCTTTCCTCTTATTGTCATTTTCCCAAATCCCTAGAATTAGTCGATGGATTAAATTCACACCAACTCTCCTTTCTTTTATCATTTATTAACAAACTTCAATCACCCAACTTTAAGGGTTGACTCACGCTATCTTCGGCCTTCGCTAGGACTTTGAAACTCCTCTTGGATTAATTGAATTATGGCCACCAATAATCAAACATAGCTCCTGTCTCTCTCTAGTTAGGGTGTGAGTGACTAGCGAGAAAAAAGAGAAAACACAATGCCCACAAATTGGAAAAATGATAAGAATGAAATAAACACATGAGATAATATTCAAAATTTGGGTTGATTACATACTACAACTTCTCATTTCTCGACATAATATCGGCTTATTTTTACAACACATGGTCACCTCTTCTGACATTATAAGGCTTCCTATAAAAAAGAACTAAATAAAATAGACCCCAAACAAAAAATATTTCCACATATATCTTCTATAGGCTATATTTTACATAATCAAAATAAAGGTGGATTATTGTGCTTTTCCTTTGGCTACCGCGACAACCTTCTAGATGCGTTCGGAAACAAATTTGGTTGGGGTTAGTGGGTGGATGCTCCTGCATCAATTGGGAAATAAAAATGAAGGAAGTGTTTTATTCTCAAGATATATGGATCTTGTAGATAATGGGTTTCAAGAATTAGCTATTGTAGAACCATAAAATTCATTGAAATAAGCAAAGAAATATTTGTTGAGATATAATAGAAATAAGGACTCCAAAGCTCTCTTCTAAATTTTTCATGTAGTACTATAAGAATTGAAGTAGCGACAAAGTCAAAGAAAGCATGGTAAATTCTCTCAAAATCATATCGATTCACAAAAAAAGTGAAACAACAAAGTTAAAAATGTTAAGAATGGATTTTCAAACAATGTATATGAAGGATTATGAGATAGTAGAATAATTTTTTACAATAATTATTATACTGGTAAGTTAAATTATATCTCATGGTGAAGCACTTAACGAAAGGAGAGTGAATGAAAGGTTCTAAGAGTTTTACCAGCAACGTTTGAATCTATTATTGTGGCCATAAAGGATACAAATGATCTCTCACAGTTCTCATTGCATGATTATTCTCCACGCATCACTCATTTAACATGAACATAGGTTAAGCATGTAAATAAATTCTTCAATGGAACGTGATTTCAAGACACAAGTCTTAATTGGTCATGGTTGTGGCAGAGGAAGATCAAACTGTAGTGGTAGAGGAAGAGGCCCATATAAAGGTGGAAGAAGCAGCCCCTCAAGCTCAAGTTGAAGAAGCATCACTCAAAATACAAGCCAAATTCAAACATAAGGTAAAATGCATGACAAGTCTCGAGTCCAGTGTGATTATGGCAAGAATTATTCAAGTGAATGTAAAAATAAACAATATGATATTTATTAGAACAAATGAAAAATTTACAAAGGAAAATAAAAATCAAGAGAGTATGTTCTTAGCTTTCAATGTAGCATAAGAGAATCAAAAGGATGTGCGGTTTTAATACTTATGTTGTAGAAATCACATGACAGGGAACATAGAAATGTTTTCCAATTTGGATGAGAGTGTAAAATCAGAAGTCACATTAGGGACTAACAACAAAGTCTGAGCCATAAGTAAAGTAAACATCAATATTATAATAAATAAGAGCAGAAAAAAATATTTCTGATATGTATTATTTTCCGGATTTTAAAAACAATCTAATAACAATTAGATAACTTATGCAAAATGGGTATAAAGTATTTTTCAGAAATGGAGAATGTGAAATCCTAGATAAATTTCAGTAATCAACTCATTACAAAAGTCTAAATGAAAATCAATATAATGTTTTGACTCATGATAAAACTATATTTAAAGGTAAAGCTTGCTCAAGCACAGGCCCCAATGAGCTCACAAGAAGATGAATGAAAAATTGCAAGAGTCACACAAACAACATTTCAAGTAGAAATCAAAGATGAAAATTTCCTATGGCATCTTATATTTGGACATTTTAACTTTGGAGGTATAAAATTACTACACAAAAAATGCATGGTAAAGGGTTTTATATTTATAGAAAAACCAAAAATATTATGTGAAGGATGCATCTTGGGAAAACAACATAGGGAATCATTTCTAGTAGGAAATTCAATAAGGAAAAAGAAACATCTGGAAATTTTCCATTCAAATTTGTGTAGAACACTTCATACACCCTCAATTTATTGAAGATATTATTTCTTGACATTCATAGATGACTACACAAGAAAAACATGAGTCTATTTTCTAAGAGATAAAAAGAAATTGTTTGAGTACTTTTGTCAATTCAAGGCTCTTGTTGAAAAACAAAGTGGGAATCACACCCAAAGTAGATACAGTTGGTGAATACTTTTCAAGTGACCTATTTTTTTGCAAGGATCATGGAATTCACAATAAATTCAAAGCAAAGAGATTTCCATATGAATATTGTGTTGAAGCTATAACATATGCAAATTATATTATAAATATATTCCCAACTAAAAATGTAAAGAAAATGATTCTAGACGAAGTACAAAGTGGAAGAAAACATAGTGTTTCTCACATGAGAGTGTTTGGATGTGTGGCATATGCACATGTCCAAGATGAATTAAGAAAGAAATTAGACAACAAAGGAGAGAAATTCATATTCATCAGCTGTAATGATTAAACGAAGGAATATAAGCTATACAATCAAATAAATAAAAATGTCAGAGTCAATAGAGATGTACAATTCATTAAATAGGAAGCATGGGATGGAAATTTGGAGAAAACAATTAATGTAGAGAAATTTTACCACAAGAATATAAAGAGGAATTAATAAAAAGATATAATTTTTCATTTGTGGCTTCTCCAACACCTATTTAGTATAAACAAATTTATTCTTAACTAAAACCTTCAACAAGAAATAGGGCAGCCTCACATATTCAAGAAAATTATCCTCCAAGTTTAAAACAAAGATCATCAA
This sequence comes from Pinus albicaulis, assembly GCA_034641835.2. Classification (NCBI taxonomy): domain Eukaryota; kingdom Viridiplantae; phylum Streptophyta; class Pinopsida; order Pinales; family Pinaceae; genus Pinus; species Pinus albicaulis. Next base: position 570,273,176 of record CM076575.1, read on the forward strand.
CATCAAAAATTATTGATGCAGGGACAACTCCATATTCAAAAACTTCAACTTGAAGTAACACATAAAATCCAACTACAGAGAGCTCGAGAAGACAAAAATATAGAAGTTTGAGAGATATTTATGAGAAAAATGAAGGGGAAAGTAGTTCAGGTGTGAATTATTTCTTTTCTTTAAACTCACATGTACATGATCCACTTAATGTTAAATATGAAATTAAGGAGAAAAAATTGGTAGCAACAATGAATGAAGAAATAAATGCCATAGAAAATAATGATACATAGGAACTATTTAGTCCTCCACAAGGTAAAGAATTCATAGGTGTAAAGTGGGTATATAAAACCAAAATAAATGTGGAAGGAATGATATTAAGACATAAAGTAAGGTTGGTAGTTAAGGGATATAAAAAATGACTTGGAATAGATCATGTTGAAACATTTCCTTGAGTTGCAAGAATTGAAACCATGATGATAGTTTTCGGAATAACAACCATGGAAAATTTTAGGGGCTAATATTCGCATGTGGGCTAATTTTCCATGATTTTTCCAAAAAAAAAAATCCCCTATTTCCATTTTTTATAAAAATGATTCGCCCGAATTTTACAATATAAATTTATGTTGCTTTAAAAATCACCAACATTATATAGAGAGTATACACAAAATCATTATAAATTTGAATAATTTTACAAATACATCAATAAATATTTTATAGTTTGCATATTACGAACAAGTGAGATTCGCCAATGTTTTAAACTTCAAGATAATTTTTCATCTTTAAAATTTTCCCTGATAACAACCCAACATAAATGAAAAGTATATCAAATTGAAATAAATTCAACCTTATTGAATGGAGTATTTAAGTAGGAAGAGTATGTGGAGTACCCACGTAGTTATCGGTTTCAAGGGAAAGAAGACACAATGTATAGGCTAAATAAATCTCTTTATGGGTTCAAGCAAGCACCATGGGCATGATATAGAAGGATAGACTCATATTTGTTGAATAATTATTGTAGAAAAAAATAATGGTGACCATACTCTCTACATCAAAAAAAGTGATGGTATGATTTTAATTGTGGATATATATGTAGGTAATCTAATTTTCATAGGAAGTGATGATATTCTAATTATTCATTTCAAATAGGTCTTGAAAATGAGCTTGAGATGATAGATATGGGTTAAGCTACTTTCTATGCATAGAAGTGAAGAAAATGGAAGATGTCATTTCTATTTCTCAAACAAAGTACACAAAATACATCTTGAAGAAGTTAAAAATGCATAATAGAAATCCTTCTCGATCAGTAATAATCAAGGTCTTGAAATTGAGTAAAGAATATTATAGCAACAAAGTATATACAACACTATGCAAAAGCATGGTTTGAAATTTCATGTATTTGACTACTACTCAACCTGATCTAATGTATGCAGTGAGTTTGGTCTCTAGATTAATAGAGAGACCAAAGGAGACATATTGGCTAGTAGTTAAAATAATTCTAATGTATGTTAATAGAAACAACGAATATGCATTTTGCATACTACCACAAATGAATTTTGAGGTACTTACAATGATTGGGAAGGAATCATATATGATTGAAAGAGCACATCAAGATATGTTTTTCATTTGGGTTCGAGAGTCATTTCATGGACTTCCAAGAAACAACCAATTGTTTCTGTTTTCAGAGCTCAAGCTAAATATGTAGCAACTACAGGAAAATTATGTCAAGCAATTTGGATGTGAAAAATATTGAAAGACTTAAGCCATGGACAAGAAGAAAAACAAAATATTTATTGTGACAACAAATCTGCAATTGCTTTATAAAAAAAATCTATATTTCACAAAAGAAGTAAGCATATTAACACAAGATATCATTTTATCAAATAGTTGATGAATGATGGAAAAATTGTTTTGGATTATAAGTATCAAGAAAATCCACAGATATCTTGACCAAACCATTGGAAATGAAAAGTTTTATACATCTAAAAAACAATTTGGAAATTATAAATATCAATAATTATGATTAAGTGGGAGAAGCAAAAGCCACAGGATAAAAACATAACAAAAACATGATAATGCATTGATCCAAAAGAAAATTAAATTTCAAAAAAAACTGTGCATGAATATATATGTTTGTATTTTTTATTCCAAAATAAAAAACAAATTCACATGAGAAAAAAAAAGTTTTTTCTCCCTTTAACAACTGCAAACACAAGATTAACAAAGCTCTACTGCGACTCTCTTTTTACACATGCTGAGACCCCCACACACACTGTGTAAAAACTATATTTAAAAACACACTTTTACCTTTTTTGTATGTCACAACAAGGGAAGATAATAAACTATTAATAAAAGATATGGTCACAATTTATAAGTTAATTGTGCACATTACCAATTCTACGCATATGCATACCAGGTACACATTACATAGTTCAACAATGCATAGTTCCACATGCTCGTTGATATTTTCATGGTTTTAATATGGAGAGTTGAATTCATGTTAGGGATATCTTACATAGATGGAAAAGCTATACAATAGTCAATAATTCAATTGATTGTATGCTGCTTCAGTCTTAAGGAAAATCTGCAATAGGTTTTATTTTTTCTACTTCAGGAATGGGGCAATTATCGATATTAAATGAACTGGTTGCGATTATTTCCAACATTAAAGTATTTCAATCATATCGATCAGATTTAATGTATCAATAATCAAACCAAACCGTACTGGATTTTTTTTGAAATTTTCAGCCTTACTTTACTGAATTTGGCAACTATGAATTAAACATAATAGGATCTAGCATAATAATATTAAAAGGATTTTTATTTTTTAATTATATAATTAGGTGTAGCTATATTAATATAATTTATAATTAAAATGTAAGTTAAATGTATTTTTAATAGTGAAGGTTAATTATTTTTTTGTTTTTTGGAATTTAATGATGTAATCCCTAACATAAATCTCACAAGCAGGTTTGATCCTAATTCTCATGTGATGAATTTTCAAATTAATCTCTAAAACTTAAATTGTAGAAGGTTAAATTTTGAAATATTAATTTTGGGAGATTGTTAATTTTTGTTACTTGAAATGAACTTTTGAATGTATAAACAAATTGAGAGTCATGAAAATTTTTTGGGAAACTTAATATGTATAAATTTAACAACACAGATCTGTCATTTCAATAATTTTTTACTAAATTTTGGATAAAATTTATTAAAAAAATATATGTCCAGGAAAAAGAAAAAATTCACAACACTCTAAAATATTTGTATTAATAGAATTACATAATAAAAGATGGTCATATACATTAATTGATGTTATTAATTAAAGAATATATAAGTTAACCATGTTTAAATATGTGTTTATGCTAGTTAGTGGCCAATATGCGTATAGAGAATTTGTATATTGCCAAGTTAAAATAGAAATATCAGTAATATTAAATTACATAAAATGTGCGATTATGGTTATTATATTTGATTATGAATAATAATGGTTGAATTTGTTTTATCATTGTTGACTATATTTAACTATGATTAGCCGTGTTTGATTATAATTGACTTTATCTATCCATTGTTGAGAATTATTGACATTCATAAACTATGTTCAACTTTGTGTGATTATGGTTGGCCATATTTTATTATATTTATCTTTAGTTAATGTTGTTCACTTTGGTTTATTATGTTAACCATGCTTTACACCGACCCACCATGTTTGACCATGACTAACCACATTTTAGTTTGATTTCCCATAATTGACTATAGTTTGACAAAGGTTGACTGTGTTTGATGTTCGAGTATGGTTGTATATGGCTTGATTATGATGAGTAAATATCGTTGACTTTTATTGATTATTTTTATTATGATTGACTATGTTTGACTTCCATTAAACATGATTACTTATGCTTGATCATGTTTGACCATGAATGACTATATTTGAATCAGGTTGACCATGGTTGACTATGGTTTGACCATGGTTGATCATATTTGACTGTGGATGATTATGTTTGAGTATGATTCACTATGGCTGACTTTGGTTGGACATAATTAACTTTGGTTAACTATGGTTGACCATACTTGACTATGGTTAGCTAAGGTCTCACCATGGTTAACTACAGATAGCCATGGTTAACTATAATTAACTCAGGTTTACCATGGTTAATTATGGCTAACCATGATTGATGATGATTGATAGTAGTTAACTATATGTAACTTTAGCTAAGAGGTCCATTTATAAAAAAGTTCTCATTGTAACATTAAGAGGTTGAATTCAAAATTTTGTACATCACAACATTAAGAAGTTGACTTCAACAAAAATTTTACATTGCAACATTATATTGAAATGCAACATAATTTTCAAGTAACAATTTAAGAGGATTATAAATCAATGTTCCATAAGGGTTGGATTGCATTATGACATATATGTATGATTATGTCACATTTTTACATTCATGTTAGTTTATTTATGTCAAATTTTTATATTCCTCAATGGTTGTGTCACAATGCAATTTACATATAGGATTATCTTCCATTGCAAAATTCCTTAAGGATTATGTCTTGTTATATGATCCTAAATTGTTATGTCACAATGTATTGTTCAACTTGATTAACTTATATCAAATTACTACATTTTTTAATTGATATGGCACTTTTTGATGTCCATCAATGATTCTATGTCATTATGATGTTATTGAATCATTATGTTACATTATATCATCCATATTGGTTGAATTGTGTTGAATTACGAAATTCCAAAATGGTTATGTAACATATGACATTAAACAAGAATTATGTTGCATTGTGATGTTCAACAATGGTAATGTCACTTTCTAAGGTTCCATAATTGTTATGTTGGATTCTGGTATTCCTCAATATTTATGCTTCATTATGAAATTTGTCTTGTCTCATTGATGTTGAATTTATATGTTCCTCAACGATTATGTCACATGTGATATTCATCAAAAGTTATGCCACATCACAACATTCACGGTTTTCAAGAATTATGTTAAATTGTAACATTCCTTAAAGGTTATATACAATTCCCGTAATTAATAAAATGTAAAAGTATATGACGTTTGTCATTACTAATCAAATAATAAGTTTGTAAAATTTTTAATTTTTTTTTTGTGATATATAATCCTAAAAATATGTCCTCAAATAAATATATGGGATTACTAATATTACTGTGTTTTCCAAGGCTACGTTTTCTTACCTTTTCAATGCTAATGAGTAATGTTTTTGTGGTTTCTTAAAATGTGATTTTTTATCTTTTTTAAAACATCATCACCTTTCGGAGTTATTTTTTTCAAAATTAATGTTATGTGATATCAATGTTTTATTTTAGTTTTTTTTTAATTCTTTTCTTTTTAACTTGTTATTTTAAATATAATTTAGTAATTTTTTTTTTAAATTTTAATATTAATGCTTTTTTATCTTATAATAAATTGTTTTTGCTATAATGAATTACTCAAATATGATTGATTTTGAAAGTTTCATTTTACAAAATTTAATTAAAATATTACCTTAATTTTATAGAAATAAAATAAAAATTAATTAAAAATAAAGATAAATAACTAATGAATTTCCAATTTAATTTTTTAGTTTTACAAAAATTATTTAAAATATTGTTTTCATATAATAAAATGCAAAAATTTCATAAATTTAATTAAAACTTTTAAAATAAAAAATAATATTAATTTGAAAAATATTTTTTAATATTCGTTAAAACCTATGAAATTATTTAAATTGTTAATTTATGTTATGTATTTAATGCTTTTCAATATTGTAATCTGTAATTTCCATCTGAAATTGAAGTTTATAATTATAACCATTAACTAACTAGATATCCATTAAAAATATGTAATGATTGAGGCAAACGATGTTATAGAAATATATAATGGGAAACCAATTTCCATGGAAATAATTTAAATGTTATTATAAAATTTCAGTGATTTCGACGTTATAGTATTTTTAATGGCTACAAAATAATTACCTTTAATTATTGTGATTGGTTCAAATATTGGTAAAAGAGTGTAAAATTTTGAAAACCATGAATATTAAATTACATTTTGAAATTTCCAAACAAGATTTGTTGCTCTTGAAATAGAAGAGGAACATTAAAAAAACTATGGAAATCAAGTAAATGAGCCGTGAATTAGGAAGTGCAAGTTGGTTACACAAAAGGAAGATCGACCTATTTTTAAAGATCAAGCAAAAGAATTATATATACATATTTTCGAATTAGAAACACAAGTTGTTCATTTACAAGATCATATATATAGTTTCTCTTAGAGAAAGAAACAAGTCTCCAAATTCCAAACAACAACCATAAAGTAAACACAATCTTGAACCTATTTAATTCAGCACGTCCTTAACAAATATTCCTTTTTATTGGATTAATACATGTAGAAGTTTATGGATTTTTAGAATGTCAAGAACTATTTTGAGCAAACAACAAAAACACTCAAAAAAAGTGTTGTTCCTTGTAGGGAACAACAAAGGAAATGCACACCAAAAAGAATAATAGATACAATCCTAAGCATAGATTTCATTTTGAGCCATTATCGATTTCATTTTGAATATAAGGCACAATCCTAAGCATATTTGAAAGAATTGGATAAATTAATGAATAACCTTACACACATTGACCAAGAATGTCTACTGATATTTACACTTAACATTTGGATTTTAAAGGAGTGTGATTTTGTTATTTTTTCCAACACTAAGTGACGTGATCCTTCCATGCAATTGAATTTAAAAGGAATGTAATTTGGTAAAAGAATACAGGGTGACACGGATTACTTATTCCAATTCAAATATGAGCATGCTTGATCGAGGTGGATATTTGTGGCCACCCACCTATTCTATTTGGACATGCACCATCAATTCTTTCAGCCTTTCACTTGCAGCGCAGTTTACTATTTTTATCAGGTTTTTGGGTCCTGCTCTCCCGGAGCCGTTTTGGGGCTGAATGGTCCAAGTGGATATTAGTGGCCACCCACCTATTCTATTTGAACCCCCACCATCAGTTCTTTCAATTTTTAAGTTGCAGCAAAACTTACTATTTTTAGCAGTTTTTCGAGTCCTGACATTCCGGAGTCGTTTTCAGGCCCTTGGGGAAACAAGGAGAAACATGGGTCATAGACTGATGTGGCTCACTAAAAAATTGTAGTGCTGATATAGATATTTCTAACGAGCTATTGAGTTCGTCAAATGGAGATCGGATCCCAAAGTTACATTCCTAGGAAGTTGAAACATCAATTTACCCAAACGAGACCCACAATTTTGGCGCTTCATCTCTTAGGGTTAGGTTTTTGGACATTTCAGGTTTTAGATTGTTTCTAAACAATAAATAGGCCTTTGAGCCTCATTGTAACACAGTGGAGGGACCTGTAGTGGTCACATCTCTTTTCAGAGATACGCTACCAGTGTCCTTGTCGGCTCATTTCCATTATGTCTCATTGTAACACAGTTGAGAGGCCTATAACTGCCACATCTCTTCTGAGAGATAAGCCTACCAGTGCCCTAGCTATTTATTTCTATGATCGTTTTATTTTAACACATTTCGTAGGCATCAGAATCAACACATCTCTTTTCACAAGCTTACCACCATTGGTTCGCTTAAATAATTAAGTAATTTGATTTTAATAAAGGAAACATTATTTCCACTCCATCTCTGTGTTTATGGTTATATGTGTATTCTGTTGCGTTCCTGTATAAATTCGGATTAGTGATATCAAAGCGGATATGATCGTTCTCTATTTTTATATGCATGTCCCCAACTGTCATGATATAAGGAGTTAGGGCCTCCATCTAGCTGGAATCCTCGCATGATCAACCTCGCAAACCCCGACAACCCCCCATGGCGGAAGGAATGAAAGACGAGGGAGCAGGAGATCCTATCAAAATATTGCTCGAGGAGGCCCTCAAGAAACAGAGGAACACGATTATGGATAAATTTTCTCAGATCCTTCAACGGCTACCCACCGGCGACACATCTACATCCAACACGTCCGCCAATAGGTCCGCGACAACCTGGACAAATCCAATACCAAGTTCAGCAGAATTTTCCCCTCATGGAGGAACTTAACACAATGGGGACCATTGATTCCTAAGGAGGGAGGAATGATCCAGGTGGATATTGGTGGCTTCCCACCTAGTCCATTTGGACCCACACCATCAATTCTTTTAGTCTTCACTGGCAAAGGTAAGTTACTATTTAGTGTTTGTACGTCCGCACTTTCGTGAGCGTTTGGGGTCGTAATGATCCAGATATTGGTGACCACCCACCTACTCCATTTTAACTCCCACCATTAGTTATTTCTATTTTTGAGTTGCAACACACTTTACTATTTTGAGCAGTTTTTCGGGTCCTGAACTTCTAGAGCCGTTTTGAGGCCCTAAACGACATCTTTTGGGGAAACAAGTTTTCTCACTCAAACATTTTATTCCTCAGATAGATATTTCTAATGAGATATTGAGCACGTAAAATGGAAATCAGATGCCAAAGTTACGTCCTCGAGAATTTGAAATACCAATTTACCCAAATGGGACCCATAGTTTTTGCGCTTCATCTCCTAGGGTTAGGTTTTTGGACATTTTAGGTTTTACATTGTTTCTCAACAATAAATAGGCCTTCAAGCCTCATTGTAACATGGTGGAGGGACCTGTAGCGGTCATATCTCTTCTCAAATATATGCTACCAATGCCCTCCCCCGCTCATTTCCATTATGTCTCATTGTAACGCATTTCAGAGGCTTGTAGCCACCACATCTCTTTTGAGAGATAAGCTTACCAGCGCCCTAGCTATTTATTTCTATTATGGTTGTATTGTAACAAATTTCAGAGGTCTGTAGCTGCCACATCTCTTCTCAGAGATAAGCTACCAACGCCCTCGTTGTAAGAACATTTAAGTAATTTGATTTTAATAAAAGGAGGCATTATTTCTACTGCATCTCTATGCTTATGGTTATATGTGTATTCTGTTGTGTTCCTACATAAATCCGGATTAATGTTGGAACATAGTTAACAATAAATCAATCTTCCTTGCTATTGGCTTCAGGCTTATAATTAACAATGCACTAGGAATTTTTATATTGAACATGAAGCATCCACATTAGGTCCATTAATAGCTCTAGCTCCTTTAGTGATCACTAACACAATCACATTTATTTCTTTCATAAATAAAAACATTATAAAGAATAATTTTCCATATCTGAGGGAAGGAAGGAAATGCACCAAATCTCCTTCCAATATTACAAGTTCCTTTGCATCCATAATGGAAAATGGGATAGGATGGGAAGGATGATGCTATGTATTTCTCATACTCACTATATATTGAAAACACTCCCCCATACATTGAAAATGAAATGATTTCATTATAAACAAATAATATAGTAGCCTTTCATATGCAATCATGTTCAAAAAATAAGGGTGGATTAAGGTTTTCACACATTCAAATCTATGTTAGAAGAACTTGGCATGGGTGGAAAGCAATTCAATGCGCCACCACCTTTCATCACATTTCAAAAACTCTTCGGATAGATCAAAATTTATATTCACAATTTAAATGTAAATTAAAAACACAATGACTTTATAATTACTATTTGATTTCATCTCAATGAGAGAAAAACCATGTGATTTAATCTCAATGAGAGAAAAATGAATGAATATTTTCACAATTAAATGATTTGTGGTGATGTTTGAAACTTGCCCATCCAATATTACACATGCCTTTCTCGAAAAAAAGTCTATCATTAATAATCTTCTCTTCCCATTATAAATCCAAAAATATATAATCAAGCATTTTTTCCATTTACATATTTGTGTTAAATGTGCAACAACTTTCAATTAGTATTTTGACTATGTTTTTCTTAAAACATTGCATACCTCATACGAAACGAAACTATTTTATTTCATCACTTTTTTTAATATAAAATTTACCTATCATCTAAAAAACAATCTTATATAATATTGGAAGTCTACTTATCATGTTGTTAACCTATAACATCATTTTTATTATGTTTTTAACTTGTTTTATTAAATAATTGTTTTGAAGTATTTATTTAAAGCTCTCCTTTCACTTATCCACGTTATTCTCCCATATGCATGTGTATTACCCATGCAAAATGCGTATGTTTCGCGAGATTCAAATTAAATTATATATTCTTTATTGGATAAATGTGTGCAAAGTTATTTAAGTTAAAATATATATTAATATTTTGAATATATAATGTAATTGTTTATGTTACATAGTTGCCAAGTTAACGTCTCATTGGAAAAGTTGAATGTGTAATGAGATTTTTCCTTATAAAACATGCTTGAAACATATTAATTGTTTTTAGTGATTCAGCGAATTTTCTAACATTCAAATGTAATATTTTTTCAACATACATAAATATATCTTCACATTTTCTTTGTATCAATTACTCTTATGCTAATTATAATGGATATTCCGGTGAACATTCGATGTAATCTAATTTATAGGGTGACTAGATCCTTTGTCCATTCGATATTTTCAATAACGCTTATAGAAAAAGAAAGTGTTCTTTGAATTCTCAATGTACGTGTTTCTACAATTGTTTGATTATCAAATATATTATTTATATATTATTTCGAAGAAACCGAAACTTTTAATTTATCAAGTGAAATGATATATATATATATATATATAAAAAAAAGCCATGTGTAAACTAAATAATTTAAAAATGTAAGATATTATATGGGGATGGTTATCTTTAAGTTATAAGGTCAAAAGTATTTTTATGTTTTGAGTAATTTAAATAAAAAAATAATATTGTTAAAATAAAAATAAATTTCCGTTGTTTGTATAGTAAAATTAGGTATTGAATGATTCTCAAAATCTTGTAGAATGAAAAAATTTATTATCTATGTGATAAAATGAGAGAGTTAGATATTAAAAAAATAGTTCCTTTGTGTATATTTAAATTAAATTATAATTCAAAAGAATTTTCATTTACTTTGCAAATTTCGATGGCATAAAAAAATATAAGTAATTTTTAACCATTTAGAAAATTTGATTAAACCAAATTTTAATTTATTAAATATCAATCATCATCATTAAAAATTAAATTTTTTTATTTATTAAAAAAAAAACTAGAATAAGGATATTGTAATTGGTGGAATTGGTAGCATAGTCTGTAAAGTGAAAAAATTTGATGAACCAAATTTGAATTTATTAAATATTAATCATTATTATTATAAAATAAATTTAATTTACTTATTATAATATATATATATGTATTCTAATTGGTTGAATTGATAACAATTTTTTTATACTAAAATAGGTAACTTTGAATATACTAACAACACTATTTCACAATGTAAAACAACTTTCTCTTAAATATCACAAGGTTTAGTGTTTCACATTGGAGAACAACTTTCTCATAAATGCCATAGAGGTCAATGGTCAGCTTACGGTGCCTTTGTAGACTTAAACCTATATAAATAGAAAAAAAAAAAAATTTCTTTCAACTTGTTTATTTTTAAATGTGAAATATATAATTTTTACACATTATTTAAAATTTTATTAAATTTTAATAGTGATAAATATATATTGAAAATAAAATTTAAATATATAAATATAATAATTTTTTAAAATTATTTTATTTCATAAAATTATTGATATTTAATTAAATTTTAATGGGAATTTAATTATTATTATTATTAGAACTTGTGATTTTTAAAAAAAAACACATGCTCTTAACCATTAATAAAAACACTAAATGAAAATTTTTAAAAATATTTAAAAAATTAGAAAATATTTAAAAACTATAAAATATGTTTTCCTATAATGATTTTTTTTTTAAATCCCTTATATGAAAAATAAGACTTTAAAATAAATAATTGTATTCAACGTTGTTTTTAAAATAGTACGACTAAAAAATATTATTGATTCAAAAATATTATTATATTAATATTTGTTTTTAATAATCTAGAAAAAATAATGATATTGGTAAAAAGTATTATATAAATATAAATATATAGAATTTTGGACCGAATTAAATAGATTTGAGCTTAGATCTTTGAGATAATTATTCATTAAAAATAAATAAGAAAACAAGAATATTTGTATTAATGAAAATAATTGTATTAAAAAGGGGATATGCTTATTAATTGGTTTACAACTAGCATAGTTCCATCTTGACTACAAATTTACCAAGAGTGGATTAAATCTGACATGATGCAAACTTCCTTTTGTGTGCAAGGTTAGAGGAAATGTTTGCACCTCTTGAAATGTGATTTGCCTCATCTCTTAGCCGATCTTTAGTTAAGATGGAATTTTGTTGGTTCTTAATAATAATATTTATTGCATCCACAGGTTCTCTACAACCTAGTATAGGGTAGGTGTAGGAATTAGTTGTTAGATATAAATATTTTTTAAATTCAATTTATCCTATATTGTAATTTTATTTTCATTAATAAAATTAAAAACAAATTTTTAGATAAAAGAAAATCATAATATGCATATTACTCTGGGGATGAGAACATCAGAGAACATGGCAACCAATTCCCTTTAATGATTACAGATGAATCACTGACAAAGTACTTTCCTCCCAGTCCATTCATTTCAACCGGAATAAGAGGAGGTGTACTGGCAAGGTTTATTGCAATTGTGTGAAACTTCACTACATATCGATGAATGTGGGCGGTGCAAGATTAATGGGCAGGATGGCCAAGAAAGCCAACATTAGCATTCGTGCTTCAGTCCAGTGTTCGACTCCTGGGTGGTATCCTACTTGCAAGTGTTTCGGGGGATGGCAATTGACATTCCCCAACAACTTTCGGTATTGTGAATTCCACTTTGTTTTTCTCTAAAGACATCCTTGGATTTACTGTGTCTCCATTGTGGGGATGCTGGTAAACAAGGGAACTTGTTATTTTGGTATTATATGGGTTTTAGTATGTATGAGTGGATGGTATGATAAAGGTTCCTATAGGAGGTATCGAAGAAGGTATTGCTCAGGGTGGCAATTTTCTAGGCTGAACTCTCCATTTCTTAAGCTTGGTATGTAAATTGGTGTGCTTGGTGGTTTGGTGGTTGGTTCTTTATGGGAAGTGGCAAAAGAAGAGTCGTATTTTTGGAATACATAGAGTCAACACCATAGTGTGGGATCTTTAGAGCTTCTTTGGAAGCATGAGTTTGGGGCATATTCTCCCCACCTTCTCCTTCTCTAGTTGTTTGTGCTTGTGCTGGGGTTCCCAACTAGTGGCAAGGAGGTGGTTGGGGTACATTGTGTGGTTCTATGAGGAAATTTGAGGGTGTAGAGAGACCTGGATCTCTAGGGTGGTGGTCGGGGAAAATTCCTTTGGGACGGATTCAGAAAATGGTTGGAGTTGGCACTCCCAAGTCGAGCATAATGATACCATCCGCATGGCATGGGCGTTCATCCACTGTGGCCAAGCTAGGCTCTATGGGCTTGGATGATATGAAAATAATGACGACAAGAGCGGGTTGGGGTGATAAGATTGTCGGACACTCCTAGTTTACGGGTGTGGGAACACAAGGTGGTCGTGGCAGAGGTAAGTAAGACTCCTGTGGTGATGCAAGAGTTAGGTGAAAACAAACACAACGTCGAGGTGGTGGTCAGCGATGAAGAACAAGGAACTGGGGTTCTTGCTGGCGTATAACTCCTAACCTGCAGGAAATTCAACACTGTTGTCTGGAAAAATTTTGGGAGCTAATTCAAACTTTGATGGCTCATGTGGACAGAGCAAAACAGATTCGTCGAAAGGAGCATGCTGAGTTGATATCCACGTTGGATAGGATGCACTACTTGCAGTTCCAGGTCAGGGAGAGAGTGGTGGTGGTCTGGAATAGCCAAAACCACCTTTCGGAAAAAAATGGAAAAGTTGGAGAATCGTTGGCGACTTCGAAGGGCACAATTTGTGCAATTTCTATCCTCCACCTTGTCTAGGGACAACCCAACTTCCATTATGTCGGATGACTAGTATGCTCTTAGGTTTTTTTTATGTATTTTTTGTCTTTTGGTGCCTTTGGTCCTGTCATATATGGATGATGTCCTTAGCCTCTTTTTTGTATTTTTCTCACTTGTTGCAAACATTGGTCAACAAACATGGTCAGTTTGAGACCACATGCTTTTTGTGTTGCTGGATGTACATCTTTTTCATATCGCATTAAATTAATTAATGCGATATTATTTAAAAAAATTATAATATGCATATCGCATCAAAATATATAACATATAAATGGCAATTATAAATTAAGATTTATTTTACCATATAAATTAAAATAATGATTCTATCATATTTAAATTCAATTAATAAACACATAAAAATTTAACACTTACAATAAAATTACAATATAATGAATTTCTTAATCATGAATATTCTCCCCACTTTACTATGGATATCATTAACTTGTAAATAGGATTTTTTACATTACCATGGGATAATAACATGATTTATCAATACCATATGGCTAAAACTATAACCCATTTTAAAATAAAAATATCTTATAAATATTTAATATTAATTCAATTTCATAACATTTTTAAAATTAAATCTAAAAGCAAAAAGGAAGAGATAGATATTGTAGTGGTGTAAATGAGTGTAAAAATTTAAATTTTGGCTCAATTAATAAAAAAAGAAGAAGTTAAAATTAATTCAAATCATAAAATTAAATTTGTTATATTTTATTTTTATTTTTATTAATAAAATTACATACAATATTTTAGATAAAATAAAATCAAAATATACATATGACATTAAAATATATAACATATAAATAGTACTTATAACTTAAAGATCCATTTTACGAGATGAATTAAAATAATGAAAAATTTAATTAATAAGCACATAAAAACATAATACTTATAATTTAACAATATTCTTAACCATGGATGTTCACCCTCATTTAACCATGTATATTATTAACTTGTAGATAAGGTTTGTTACAATATCATTGGTCAATATGATGGTTTATCAATAATACATGCCCAAAAACCATAACTCATTTTTAAATCAAAATAGTTTATAAATATTTTATTTTATTTTTATTTTATGACAATTTTTAAATTAAATCTAAAAGAAAAAAAGTATGGGGAGTTGTATGTAAATTTTTGTAAACATTTACATGTGGTCTCAATTAAAAAATAATAAAAGGATAAAAGTAATTGCTTGGAGATGCACTCTAGAGAGCTTTGTATGGTAGAGATGATGTAATGTATTATAAGCATTTTGACTTGGTAAAAATAAATTAAAATTAAAATTAAAACTAAATTAAATTAGTAATTATATTTATCAATAAAATATTTTGATTTGATAAAATTACATAAAGATAAAGATAAAAAAAAATAATAATTATAATTATAATTATAATCAATTAAAATTAATAATAAAACTAGCTTAGGTCCATCTTAATTTTGGATATACCAAGCACTAAGAGGGATCAAATCTTTGGAGATACAAGCCTCTTTTAAAGTGAAAAGAGATTCGATCCAGCTTGCCCTTTGTAATTATGTAGTTAAGATGGATCTACACATGTATGATATCAATTTTACATCTCTATATATAAAATTATTCTCATTTCTATGGAATATGTCAATTGGAGTTTATTGGGTGCTCGACTAGAATGGTTGTTATCTTGATAATGAATTATTTAAAGAATGTACTTAATATGTTTATAATAAATAAAGAAATAACCAGAAAAATAATGTTGGAGTACACTTGGCTGAAAGAGATGAGGTTATAGATTATTGATGTCTATTAATTACCTAGTATGAAGTCCTAGATATATAATCTCGATGATTACATTTATTTAGAATTATGGAATTGGCCAATTTAATACTTCCTTAAAAGATAGGTTGTTGTCTTTTGGAGTTAGAAGTAATGCTCATTTATGAGCTACTAATTACCTACCACCTATTGGTGAACTAAAAGTAGTTACCAACTACCTACTACCTATTGGTGAGATAAAGGTAGTTACTAACTACCAAATAAGTGATAAATTGGTAATACATGATTAATTTTTTTCTTCTTGCAAGAGAATAACTAGAACTCTCTTGGGAAAAAACTAGTGAGAAGCAAGTGAAAAGTACAAAACAGTAAGGAAATTTCACACCAGCACTAAAGGGGGGTATATTCTATAATAAATATCATGGGTGGAAAAGCTGAGTATAGAATTTACAAACTTCAAGTCATTATTTTGAACCTTTCTCATGTGTAATACTTGTAAAGTGTTCTCATGTGTAATACTTGTAAAGTGAAATAACATAGATTCTAGTTTGATGAATTGTATAGTTAATGATGCATAGAAGTTGATTTTTATGTAATGTGTGCAAAAGTTTCAAGTAGACATATAAGAGTAAATATACTCAATAAAAATATATAGTGAACACATGTTATTAACTGTTGTACAAAAAATGAGAAAGAAAATTGTTACCATGTAGGTTTTTTATTTTTTAGGATTGTAGTACATATGTTTGCATTGATATATATTTTTGTGGTTTCTGGAGAATAAAATTACTATACAAATAAGAATTCAAAATCAATAACTAATTGTTATTTTGATGAATTAATAATGTTTTTGTAAGAATTACATAAACTACTACCATTAAAGACCATTATATTTGAGGATAATTTTAAGTATAGTAGAAATATATCTATATATATAAGTCTTGAAAAACTATGTAAGAAAGAAATTGTACAATAGCATGTAAGTACAAGAAATAGCCATATACCCAAAACAAGGGTTTTTCAAGGATATTAAAAGAGATTATAAAATATTTCTTACAATTTTTAATATACTCTTTGTAAGAATTAAAATAAGGAAATAGTATAATAATATAAATATGAAAACCATAAATAAAGGATTTTCATGAAAAATTGGTCATACATCTATAAAACGATTATGGATAAAAGTTTATAAACATATTCATTACAGTAATATACATATAAAAAAAATTAGTCACAAAATGTTACAATAATAAATATACTTATGTTTAAAATTGGATGTGGGATAAAAGTTCCCCAACATCTCTGTACAAATTAGGGATAAGCCTTAAATGTTTCACTTCCTCACCCGAAGTATTTTCCTAAACTAAACAAAATAAATATGCATCAAATGAAAACTTGAAATCTTGTTCCTGACTATGACAACACAAAAATCATGCTCATGCATATGAAGTAACCAAGGGTTCGGGTCATTCGACCTGGTAAAAGTGAGTTGAAAAATCTCCATGAGAATGAAGAATACTTTAAGTCTCTTCATTGAAAAAGAAACTCTTTAAAGAAAGTTGTTAAGTCATAGTTACCTGTGTGTATATGCCATAACATATATTGTGATAAAATTTGTATACCAAGGGAAATAATATATATATATATATATATATATAAAAGTTATTAGAAAGTTGTGGAATTAATAGAAAAAAAATATTAGCAAAGCAGATTCTAGAAAACATAGAATAATTTTTCATTCATTGTATTAAAAGGAAATTAGAGTTAGTCTGAATAACTTTGTATTCTATATAATATCAATTAAATTAAATTATCGTAGAATAAAATGTTAGCGTATGTAAAAATGTATGGAGCAATGAAACCTGCAATAGGATTAAACCTATCCAAAGAAGTTAGGAAGAATATCATATATAACCTATGTAACTATAAATATGAATTATAACAATTAAATACAAAGCTGAGTTTGAAACAAAAAATATAGAGCCGAACTTGGAAATGAAATGTAGAGTGGGACTTCTAGGGTAAGAAAGAAAATCCTAGTCACAAAGTGTATCTTTATACCTAATGGAAAATGAAATAAAATATACAGTGCAAAAATCATGATTTAAATACAACGTATGTTGTGTATAAAACCAAAAGAATCACTAAAATTATGTTTAGAAGAACCAAGACGACAAAAATGACAACCTAGAATAAAATCACTAAGAAAATGGAATCTTATAAATCCATAGAAGATTAAAACATGAAATATACTTTCCAACTAACAATTGGGATGAAATTAAAGTATTCCTAAGAGTAATTATTTTCATAATTTTTATAGATAGGTTCTATATTAATAAAACCCTTACCAAATCTTTCTAACATCTCATAAATGGTTAGGAATTTCATTAATGAAAAACTCTACGAAAATTAAATGTAAACTCAGAAATCGTATAAAAAGGAGTTATAAACCAATATAATGATTCTTTATCTCTCTCTCTCTCTCTCTCACACACACACACACACACAGATATATATATATATATATATATATATATATATATATATATATATATATATATAGAGAGAGAGAGAGAGAGAGAGAACATGAACAGCAAAAAGAAACCCTCTAGAGTCGCGAGTCTAAATGTATTGTATGAATATTAAAAGTAAAACTAAATGTCATGGTTGGAATATCATAAAAAAATTATAAAAATATATACATATCTTCTTAAAATAAGAATATAGCACTACAAGAAAAAGGGACATTGGTGAGGGTCTAAAAATGTCAACATAAGCTCATTGGTGACAATCAAAAGAGCCTTTGTCACCAAAAACTGAACGTCACCAAAGGTGGGATCGCCAAAAGTATGTGTTGTGGTGACATTCAACTTTTTTCACCAATAATGATTTATAATGACAGATAATGATCGTCACCATTTTATATGAACAATGGTGAGAGACCTTAGCCTCTGTCACCAAAAGTATATGTATTATGGTGACATTGAAATTCCATCACGAATAATGATTATAGTGACGAATAATAATTGTCACCATTTCTTATGACCAACAATGATTTTTTTTTTATGGACCTTTCATGGCCATCACTATTGATGCACATGTGTAGTGGCATTCATTGACTATCACCATTTCATATTTTGGTGAGGATCGAAAAATGTCACCATAAGCTCATTGGTGATGGTCAAAAGAGGTTCTGTCACCAAAGATCACATTGTCAAAAGTATAGGTGTTGTGGTGAAATTCAACGTCCTTCATGAATAATAAATCAACAACAACGATTTATGGTGATGGACCTTTCATGGTTGTCACTGTTGATGCATATATATATGGTGGTGTTCATTGACCATCACCATTTCATATTTTTGTGAGGGTCGAAAAATGTAACCATAAGTTCATTGGTAATGTTCAAAAGAGCCTCTGTCACCAAAAATGGTTTTTCATCATTCTATATGAATATTAGGGCATGAAGGAATCGAATCACCAACCTCCTGCTTGTAAAAGCATGTGCTCTTCCATTGAGCTACCACCCTTTATATAATTATGCTTTAAAAAATTAGAACTTGAAACATTATAACTTGTAAATTCTACATCTTTCAATAAATTATAAAAACTCATAAAATACTTGGAAAATATTTTACTAAACAACAAAAATACCATTGAAGTTGTGGGTCGCTACATAATGGTTATGGAAGTTATGAAAAGCAGGTGGGGGGGAAATAGTTGCGTATAAGATACTCAATTTTTTCAGCTGAATATTAAATTATAAGTGAAACTTTGAAGACATTTATAGCCTACAAATGACCTATAATTATCAGATCTAAAATATGAAATTACACCAAATATTGATTTCTCACCTTCTGAATCATGTAAATCCATTGTGAAAACATAAAAATCTACCTCTAAAACACTGATTTGGAAGCGAAAAAGTAAAATACAACGAGTATATATGATGCAATTATGAATAATTAGCCTATTGGCTATGGGGTCTATAAAACCAATTAATAATGCTTCTTGTTATTAATTAATTCAAGTTGTCAAAATAAAACAATCAATAATGATGATCGTGAAATGTAACCACTAGAACATATGTTAAACTTGTAAGCACAAAGTTTGGATAATATCTATTACACCAAAAAAATATCCAAGGGAAATTAAAACACTTCCAAATCCACACGAAGCATGAGTATCCAAAGATGCAATTGCATGGATACAAGAAAACCGCTCTTTACTTCTCAATGATAACTATGTCCCCCCACAAGTACCTAAACTAGCAAATGGGTGTGAAGACAAAAACCTAAAAGAAAACAAAAACTACCCAATACAAGAATACACTTAATCCACCCTTTACCTTTATAGAACAAATATAGGGGAATAACAAAGAGATCCATAGGAAATATGATTAGAGTAGGAAAATTAAATATGATAAGAAAAATAGTGTCCTACACTCTATGTCATTGGGGTTTTGTGCTACACTCCATGCTTACCCTCCAACATTCAAAAAAGTGTTCCCAAATTTATTTAAGTTGTCTTAGTTGATTGGTTTTGTGCCAAACCTAGTCAAATCTTGTCGAGTTTGACCAAGATGTAATGAGATTAATTATGTTTTCCTAATCTAGTCAACAAGCTTGACCCAAGATTTTGAAAAGGATGTTTGATAGAGATGACTGCTCTCACATAACAATTTTTTTCTTTCTGTATGTCTCTAAGAGAGAATTTTAACTAGCCTCCTCTTACAACAATGTGTCTAGATAAGCGAGAAAAATTAAAACCAATGGTATTCACTAAGAGTTACAAGTGAGGAGCATTAATTCTGCCAAAGGATGCTCAAAACTTTCATTCGACTTTAGCCATTGTTTTTTGTGTTGTTGAATCCATAAGCACAAACAATTTTTTCATCAAAGAGGCTTGAACATTGATTTGGGAAATTTTAGTACCTCACTTTTACCAACTAGGCAAGACACTATTTCATAATTTATTTTAATTGTGATGTTTTATGACAAATTTCTATTGGGTAAATCCAAATCAGTATTTTTTAGAATTTTCCCAATGTTTCCTAGGTCTATATCCTGTGACTGTGCTCTCCAATGGGATATAAATTTTTTAAAACTAATCTCTTTGAATAGAAAAATTGTACCATGATAGAAATAGGCAAGTCATGTCCTCCAATTCAGAGGTTACCCTAATTGAAGATCCCTCTCCACATTGTGGCCAAGATATGAAGTTGTACATGTTAATGAGGATTGGTCGTAGAGTTTACAATATTTGAGTAGCCTTTTAAAGGGTGGTCCCAATTTTAATTCATAGAAAATATATTTCAGGTCATTCAACACTGAAAGCTAACAATTTTGGCATTTTGATCAATAAATGCTAAGTCAATTTTTAAAATTTGGCATATTTTCAATAAACTAGTAGATTTTGTAAATAATAAATACTAAATATCAAGTATTCTAGGTTAATGACCGAAAAAAAGATGCAGGAAAGAAAAAAATGAAATAAGAGCAACAATGATTTCATTTGGTAAAGTCGACATTCACAGGGGGTATGTGGTAACTCATAATAAACAAGAAGAAACCAAGCGACATAGCATTGGAAATATGGTAGAAGAAGGTATGGCCTAGTCTAAACCCCTGCATATCCTCAAAACCTAGAATTATCTACCATTGTCATAAGATTCATAGGTTTATAGTAGAGTAAGGAGCCACAGGGCACCCAGGGTATTTACTACCTACTGGTTAACAGTTCAATTCCCAAATGAAATACACACCCCTTCCACTGAATTTTGAAAATTTTCAGTGAAAAATTATCATACAAGATCCTTATCAAAGGATACATGTCTAATCACTACTCCTGTAGGTCATATGAGTTTATTTTGTCCCAGTATTAAGATGGAGAATATTTTTCCTTATACCAATGGCTACCATCTAACTAAAAATAATTGTTCATATTCTATATGGAATTATTAAGTACCACAAGATGATGATGATGATATAGATAATTACACTAGTGATAGTCAATATGAAATTAATGGAATTAAATGTTTTGACACACTACTTGCACAAATAAATGGTGGTAGGGATAAGAGGCCATAAGATTTACCATAAGAGATGGATTTAAAAATAAAATTGTACCATGTTGAATGAGAGGTTGGTTATGACTCATCTACATTGAAAGATTCAGATAGAAATGATGAATATGATAATGAATTTGAGAAGCACATATCATAGGAATATTATCGAAACATGCTTGGGGAACATGCACTAAATCTCAAGAAATCCAATAAATTGAAAGCAGCAACGACTATCTTTTCCTGCATAATCCATGACAAAGAATACTTCAAATGGGAAGAGTTGGAAATTAAGTCATGGTTCTAAATTGGTTCTAAAATATGAGAGGACTCCACATGGATTAGACGGTCCTACTTTGTCAGGTCCTCACATAGATGATGCAGCCCAAAATTTGATGAATTAAAATGATGTTGACATTTCTCTTGAACATGGTCCTCATGCATCAATATATGGTTTATTGGAGATAGAAGAGGGAGTTTCTTTTACAATTCCAACACTTTATGACAAATTAGTACCATCTCTTAACTTTCCAAACTTTAGAGATGTTCAAATATAGAAGAATTGTTTGAAGGGTAGGCTATATTTGACATATTTTTCTTCCATGACGGTTGCTTAATAAAAGGATTAGATATCAAAACTGTTTTGGAATGAGAGAACCTTTCAAAAAGTATGATACTCTTCAACGAGTGTTGAAAGTGTTATCATCATGGTGTGACTCAAGCCAAAATTTATCTCTACAAGTATTTGATTCTGATTTGGAAGCATTGCTAGCATAGAAAGAATCATTAGACATTCAAAGGATGATTATGTCTGAAATAGGAAAATGACAAGTTTCTTATCTGAAGTTCTTGGAGAAAGGGGGCATCTATGAGATTATTAAACGCAAGCTACCGAAGAAGCATCCTATACAAAAATATCCATTTATGGTTGATAGGGAGGATGCTAACAAAACTGCAAAGAACCATGCCAACATTATCAAAATAAACTTGCCAAAACACCATAAACATTTCTCATTATATAAAAAAAAAACAATCAAGTCATGCTAACTTTTTTGTTGAATATTTCCAAAAGGAGGTTAAGGCTAGATCTGCATGGCCCTTGAAGTTGATGAAGTTTGCATCAATGTGCACCAAAAAATTACCTCCAGATATATCACTATTATGGAAAAAAACAGACAAAGGACAAGCTGAAATCTAGAAAAATGAAGAGAGAGATGCAATGAAAGCTTTGAAGTGTCAGTAATATCATAAAAATCTAAAAGGTAACAACAGATCCTAAACATTTTAATTTTATAGAAAAATATTTATAGCTATTTCATGCAGAATAAAACAACTTCTCAACGTACTGAACCTTCAATTCTAGTTTTTGAAGCCTCTACTGCTAAAGCAGATGCTGGCCAAAAAATAGATGATGTGAAACCAATGGAGGAAGAAGATCCAAAATAAACTACATTTAAATAAGAAGCCATTACAGTTGTAGACAATGCAGTCTCTGAACTGGGAAAGTGCATTTGACGATGAGTGTTTAAAATTTCGTGGAGCTAATAGCCTGGCACTAGGAGGTGTGGCTGAAGGTTCTAGAAACACCGATTTTCTCAACCCTTCCTCAATGTATCTTACCTCATCAGTGCAAACACCCAAAAATTTCACTGGTATTATGAAACAGTACCAAATCAAGGGTCTTCAATGGATTGTAAACTGTTATGAATAGGGAATGAATATTATCCTAGTTGATGAAATGGTTTTAGGCAAGACAATTCAAGAAATGGAATTAGTAACTCATTTAGTTGAGGAAAAAACATATGGGAACCATTTCGTGTCGTTGCGCTTGACTGATGAAATTCGAAGGTTCTATGTTGACTTGATTTCTCTCCCTAAATGGGGCAATGAATGGATTATACTTCAAAAAAATATAATTTCCATAAATCCTAAATGACATTATCAAAGGGAATCAAGTTTTCATATACTTGCCACGAGTTACCAGCTCCTTCTAACCAATGTCACATGGTTGGGGTTTGAGTTCGGGTTAGGCAATGATTAGGTTCGGTTTGAGTTTGAATTTTTTGATGAGGTTCCAATGAGGTTGGCCATTAGGTTCATATATATATATATATATATATATATATATATATATATATATATATATATATATATATATATATATATATATATATCTGTGTGTGTGTCACCATCATCATCATCATCAACATCATCATCAAAAATGTTATCATGGACATGTAAATATGCAAGGATAAATTACAAGCTTGATTTCTCACACGAAGTTATGAGTTTTGATTTATGGGCTTGATGGCTACGAGGTTTGTCAAACCTGAACATGTTTTTAAGGTTTGCCAAAATTCGAACATGAAGGTTAAACTTTGATGAACCTTCTGACATAGCTTCTAACTAATGAGAAGTAGTTAAGTCGAGTTAAATGGCAGTATATGGTTTTATATGAAGCTCAAGTGATTAAGAGTTCGAAGTTCAAAAAGTATATGGTGGAAAATGCTCTTGGGTTTCAACTATCAAAATTGGCTTTTTCTTACTGGAATTATCATTCAAAATGACATGGAAGAAATTTGGGCACCACTTCATTTTATCATACCAACATTGTTTGATAGCCATGAAAAAATCAATTAATGGTTCTCCAAAGGCATATAAAACCATGCAGAGCATGGAGGCACTTTGAATGAACACCAAATTAATCAACTAGATGTTTTCTTATAGCCTTTTATGTTGTGCTGAGTCAAGAAAGATGTGATCACCAAAATGACCAATAAAAAGGAAGTAACTATGAACTACACATTGAGATTTCACTAGAAATCCTTTTATCAGTCTATCAAGAACAAGATTTTTGTATTTGAATTACTTGACAGTGCCTAAGGTCATATAAACTACAAAAAGGTTAAAAATCCATGAACATTTTTATCCAATTTTGGAATGTATGAAATCATCTAGATTTATTTGAAAGGAATGAAGGGTGCATGTTTATGTACTTCAGGAAAATTGGGAATTCTCTTTGACCATACTTTCTGGTGAACTCGAAAATATACACTATGTTGCAAGTTGAAATCTTATCTCATACGAGATTCCCAAGGTAGTCTACATAGAGGGTATTCAGAGCCTACCCATGTTCTACTCTGGATCAGTTCAGGGTTTTTGGCAGAGATGTTTGAACAACTTGTTTAATGCATATTCGCCTCATAATAGTCATTGATAATTTTTTCCATGGAAAGCACAAGGGGAATCTGCTTTTCCTACTAAAAGTGGGACATTAGGATTTTCTCGGATGATTTACCTCTTTCCAGTTGATTTTGATTTTCTTTCTACAGGTTCAATTGTGGAGTATTTTCTTTATTCTTTAGTGAAATGGGATCACAATTTTTTTGATGAAATTATTGAGAGCTTCGTGGAAAGTGAGAAGGATATATTGCAATATGATCAGATTGAATGAGAAAAAGTGAGTATTTTCAGTAGATCGTTGTTGCTGCCAACACATGCAGAGTCAATATTTTGGATAAGAATGTGTGTTATTGGTCCTCTAAATGTACAATATGAAGGATTAGTAATCTCCCATCAAGACCATTTTCATAATAATATTGGACTATTAAAATCTGTTTATTCATTCCTTATGCCAATTGGAGATCCTCCGATTGATTCCATCTACTCAGACAAGGGTTTTTCATATTAGAATTCATAACTTCATCATCCATTGATGAAAAATATTCTTGTTTTTTCTCGTACATCCAAGTTCAATGGTCCTACAAAACCTAGGTATCCTCATTATTTGATTAAAGAAATAGACTTAGATTTAATCTCTGAACAAACAATTCTTTAGCTTACATATAAAATATTTGGATATTCACCTCCTTTGAAAAGCTTTGATATTGCAAAAATTCTTATGGATTCTCAGAAGCTATAGAAATTATATGCTTTGCTGAAACGCCTTCGTGCTAAAAACCATCAAAATCTCATGTTTACTCAAATGACTAAAATTCTAAATATTCTTGAGGACTACATGAATTAGAGGAAGTGAAAATATATTCATTTGCATGGATATTCAACCATAATGGATCGCTGTAACATGGTTAGGGAATTCCAAAACAAGAAAGATATATTTGTCTTTTTGTTGAGCACAAGATCTAGGGGTTTGGGAATCAAACTCACAAATTTTGATACTGTTATATTTTATGAAACTGATTGGAATCCAAATTTGGACTTACAAGCCATGGACATGACGCATCGGCCTAGACAAAAGAAGGAGGTCAAAGTGTAGAAACTGATTTGCAAGGAGACTGTCGAGGAGAAACTTTTGCAAAAATCTGGACAAAAAAATATTGTTCAACATCTTGTTGTGATGGAGGGTCATGCATAAGATGATTTACTGCATGCTGAAGACATTGTTTCTTTTTTGTTTGATTATTCTTAGCTG
Organism: Pinus albicaulis; assembly: GCA_034641835.2. Taxonomy (NCBI): domain Eukaryota; kingdom Viridiplantae; phylum Streptophyta; class Pinopsida; order Pinales; family Pinaceae; genus Pinus; species Pinus albicaulis. Next base: position 570,299,371 of record CM076575.1, read on the forward strand.
GAGTAGAATATAAAGGAGCAAAGACTTATTCATGGTAAGAATAGGTAGATAAAGAGAAAGGCATGTTCAGTATGACCAAAACCTACCTGAATCAATGTTGAAGGTGATTCTTATTTAGAAGATTCTGTAGTAGAACCAGAAAATGATATTGAAATATATATTATAAGGGAAGGAACTAGAAAGAGAAATTTAATTTGGAGAGGAAACCATCTTCAAAACCTAAAAATGCACAAAAAACTATGAAGGATTCAGAGGTACCTCTAGAACAAATTGATCCTAAACATCTGAGAACAAATGGTCATTCTAAACAAAAAGGAAGACCTACATTAGGGGAATTTTGAGGTCTAAAATGGGATTCCTATGAAAAATTTACAACCAAAATAAACTTTATAAGAACAAATAGGATTCTAGATGATGATGTCAACCATGGGGGATGATTCATCATTTTTGGAGTAAAAAAGTAAAAATATAGAAAAATAATAAAATAATAAAACTACATTTTCAACTCATATTTTCAACTTATGTTCCTAAGGCTTTACTCAAATTTCAAGAGGGAGTACTCATTGGATGCAAAATTTAATTCCTCATCCAAGTAGTACCCATGTTGCATACTTTCGATTGACCCTTCTACACGAAGAAAGAGAAATACATGAAAAAAATTGATTGCAATCACATTGTTCATGTATTTCTCACTTTTCATGTATTAGGATCCATCGAAAGTATCCAACATGGGTACTCCTTAGATGAGGAATCCAATTATGCATCCAACGAGTGTTTTTTCTCATAATTTGAGTAAACCTATAGGAGGATAAGTTAAAAATACGAGTTGACAAAATAACTTTTTCCTTTTTTCCCCCTAAAATTTAATGATGTAATCTAATATTATTTTATTAATTCCACAATTATTTCATAATTTCCTTTGGAGGCCCATTTTATGCCTCAAAATTCCCCTAACGGGAAGAAAATGAATAAGAGTGCAAATAATTTCTCACAACCAAGCAGACTTGTTGAGAATGTTGGAGAACTTGAAAAATCCCCTTGTTTTGTTAATATAGGTAATATGGTGGTAATGCAGACATGGAAGAAGAAAAATTTTCTCACATTTTTTCTTCTCCAAGATAGAATTCCCTTTTTTGGGCTTATATTTAACAAACATTTCAATGCTATTGGTACTATATGATCATAGTGGCCTTGGTCTTCTTCAATAAGAAGCAGCTAATGGCAAGAATTTGTATAGGTATTATCAACAGTAGAAAATGGTGGACTCTATGTTTCATATTCATTCTACCTTTTTGTCCTTTGAAACTACTATGTAGTGATACACATATTACCTACCCTTAAGGTGCTTAAGCTAAGATAACTCCCAATCTCTGAGACTCAAATTATGCACAAAAAACTTGAAGCAAGATAATTTTTGGCATATGAGAGGCTTCAGAGCTATCTAAGGCTAGTTCAATATATTTTATGTTCTAATATGAATGAAATATTCCTACCATGGATCAAATATCAAGTACTGCATTCGATCAAGCTTCATGCATGTTGCATCAAGCAATGTAAATTAGAGGAACTGCACTCAAGCAGTCTAATTTAGAAGAAGAGTGATTAGATAGGTACCATGGAAAATTAGGTGGTTGCTTCACAAATTCAAATAGGAATTTTGAAGACCAGATAATTAATCGAATATGAAGCTCTTCGCTTCCATTCATGTTAATAAAAATTTACCAAATACCATTCATAGACAAACCAACATCTCCAGAAGTGAAACCTTGGTTGGTTCAAACTGTCACCTTACACATTGCTACTTCTCTTTCTTTCTAGAGTTCATTTTCTACATGGTTGGCTTATTTCCCATGTGTAGTTTAAAAAACAGTCCAAAAGAAACACTAAGAGAGTATGTTGATACAACTTCAATACCCCCACTTGCAATATCCCCAATTGCAGCTACGACATTCTATGCAGAGAAAAATTGGCCACTTGAAATGACTTTTTTGGTGTTCCATAAGAGCACAAAGTGCTACTTCTTCTGGATACCTATGGTCTTGGGTCATTACCTTTTTCTCTTACATATGGGGAAGATGAGCTCTTGATCACTCAAAAGTAGCTTAAGGGAATAAATTTATGAATTTTTTTTTAAGATATTAATTATTAATTAGAATAATATAAATTTCAATTTGGTTTGTAGGTTTAGTTAAAGTAAAATAGTGTTACTTAGTAAGATTTGTTCGAATCATGAACTTTAACAAAATGATTTCACTCCCATATTAGGTTAACTAAGGTCAATCCACATTTTAAGTTTTGACTTCAAGGAATTTTTATCACCACCATCAAAATTCTACATAAACATTTACAATAGAATTTGATCTAAGTACATAAGCATGTTATAAAAAAAAGCATAAGGCTTTCCTACCATACCTTTTTTCTTATCAAGTTAACCATTGCCAATTATTAGCCACAATGGAAAGTAGATTTGGTTTGTTCTTGAAGTCACCCACTCAAGGGATGTAACTTCTAGGACTCATTGAAAAAGTTTATATCTACCACATGAACCTAGCCACAGAAACTTATAATTTCTTTCAATAAAAAATATACAAGGAGTGCATGTTTTGTTGTACTATTCTAGTATTTCCCCAAATCCAAAATATACCTAACAATATAAGATAAAGAAACATATGAAGAGAGAGTACCTGAGGATGAAAACGTTGAATTATTGTCTAAGTAGAGTTGTGGTTGACAAGATCTGTGCTCCGTGGAAACCCCATCAAGGATCATAGGAACAAAATGCGATGAGTTCTAGAGTTGGAGTTGTCAATATAGTAGTGGAAACCAAGACAGTTGCAAAAAGCACTGGAGGATTCTTTGTCGTTGAGATAGTGGGGCCTGTTGAGATGGTTTCATAAAGGATTAGAGAATTCATTGTCATTGGGACATGGCATTTCTCTTTCGTCTTAGGAGACGAGGGCGCGTACTTTACTTTGTTACCATGGAACCCTAGTGGACAATCTGTGGCATTGTGTTCGTGGTTGTGAAATCTATGAAATATGAATGGGATGCCCTCATAGCCTAAATTCTAAAAAGAAGTGATGCCTTGATGCTAGAGTTTCATTTCACCCCATAAGTCATATCTAATATCTAGATTTCCCAATACCCTCGCCACCTTCATCTCCATATATTACAATACTAGTCAGAGAAATCTCTCAGGGAAATTGGAAACTAAACCCATATATGGGCCTTCTCTAGTCTCTCCCAAGTGGGATAAAAAATAAGGGTCAAATTATTAATCATGAAAGGGATCGAATAAATACTCCAAACCTTATTTAGAGATCAATGAACCTGTTCAGAATTTTTTAAAAATAAAATGACTCAACCTCTTACCAGTATATTAAAAGTTGGCAATGGGTTGATGTGAACCCACTACTCCTTTGTCATCCATTCTGATATTTTCTTCATGTATCCATGAGCACAACCCACTAATGCAAACTCAAAATTTTAATCAACTTTTTGCATCTCGATCCTATCACTCACAATGAAGGAGAGTTAGCCCTCATTTTCTTTCACAATGGGCTTCTTTCATTTTCTAGTAGCAGATTAAGGGTCTGACTCAGGGGAATGATTGGGATTTTGTGAGAGGGGGGTAATTGTGCTCAAGGGAGGATGTTTCTATGAGATTGGTGAGGAGACCATGAGAGAATAAAAAATAATGGAAGCAATATTGCTGAGTGGAGGAGCGATTTCCATTAAAGAACTAGAAGAAATAAATAATTTGAAACTGGCAAGAAGGATAGAGAGAGCTAGAGGAAAGGAGGGAGAAGAGAGCCCATGGGTGGAAAGGGTAGTCAAGTGTGTCAATTGTAGAAAAATATTGTTGAAAAGTTAGGGCTCTCTAATGGACATCGATATCCCATGAGGAGCAGGACACGAGGAAAATAACCATAAGGAGAAAACCCTAATTGGCAACCCATAAGCAAGTGAATCATCGAAAGTATACAAGAGTGGGGGAGAAGATGTGGAAATAAGAAACCATTTTAGGAATGCAAACCCCAAATAACTTAAGAGTCCATAAAATCAACGATGCTTGTATGAGTTCCCAAATCTCCTGTTGTACCCATGTCGCTGCTTTGAATAGAAACCCAACAATGAAAATCTAAAAAGAGGCAAGACCCCATCAACAAGTGCAGCCAAAAAAAATTTCTATCATGATTCCTTCAAGCCCTAATCTGCCAAGTGGAGCCAAAAAACCCTATGCCATTCTTCCTTCAAGACCCAATCTCCTAAGTGGAGCCACAAACCCTGGGACATGCTTCCTTCAAGCCCCAATTTTCCAACTATAATTGAAAAAGTGTTTCCTTCTCACACTGGGTCCTCCCAATAACCATCCTCCAATATCTCTTCCATGATAATGACCCAAAACGAAGGAAAAATAATTGAAAAACTGGAAACGAGTTTCATCCAGGGGAAAATAGTATTTATGGCAGACTGTAAAAAGAGAGAAAATTCTACGAGTTGCAACCAGAGGGGGGTAAGTTGAACCACAAGCTTATAGAATGCATAGAGGAATGCATGACCTTGATGTGGAAGTTGTCTTGGTGAGACATAGATAAAGGTGACCTAGTTACACATGTTGAAAGGTTGCAACTTCCTCTATCTAGCCATGGCTATCATGACTTCCAATGTTTGACAGAGTATAAAAGTGTTTCACGACTTCCAATATGGCTCTCACTACTTCTATCAATGGATATTGAAAATAAAATAAGTACTTGAAGGAAGAATTGAAGAGAAATAAAAGGTTTTATATTTACTTTCTAAACAAAAGAAGACCAAAAGAAACAATTTGAAGCTATTGTTGCAGAGAAAGCTAGTACTTACACTGAAACTACAAAAAAGATCAAAGAATACAAAGAAACAATTATTTCCCTCTCGGAACATCTTAGAAGAAAGAATTATCCTTTAAGTTTTTTGTCAAAGGAAAGGAATACAAATTGCATCATAAGTATCTCTTGCAGGAACAGGTGCAGAAGCAAAATTGGACATGAAGTGAAACAAAATGAAGAGGGCGCAACCACAATGAAATATTCCTTTATAAGTAGCACCAGAATAAACAAATTCTCAAGATATGCTTAATTTCCAGCAACAAAATGGGAAAAGGGAAATTTTCATACATGTATGCAAGGTTGTGTTGGGTAGATTAAGAATTCTATTTTCTCCACCAAATAATACCAAACTAGAGAAATTTTAAGCATTTAATTGTCTAGCCTTCTCTTTAACTTTGCAGGGTAACTAATTGGGAAATTAAATGAACAATTGATCAAAGGAGTTATCAGAGTAGAACCTGGTTTGTTCTTAGTGTTACTTGATATATTGCATCATGCTCCTCTCTTGGCCATTGGTTTGATAACCTTTTCTCTTCTTCTTCTAGCCTTGCATTTATCAAAGTTGATCCTTGTTCATCTACTCCTTTCTCTAAGATCTCAACTAGTTCTTGTGGAGATATAGGGCATTAAATCTAGTTAAAATAAAAAAGAATGCCTTATATAAGGAAAAATAGATGACTTGATGACTAATAATGGTAGTGATATTTTTCTTCAAATTGCATATGCAACAAAGTTGAAGTGGACAGAAAAAAAACACTAGCCTTGGTGAGTGAATCATGGAAGCAGAAAAATATTTATAGAGGTGTATTTTTTATGGAATAGGTGTACAGGTAAATTTCATGTATGCCTTCCGAATAAGATGAAATACATGATTTTGATGTATAGAAGGGCTAGACGCACTGTAAAGGGAGTTAGAGAAATTACATCCAATAAATTCCTTTGATAATAACAGTCGATATTCATCACATTATGTTCAATTGATAAAATGAGGGCATATTTTAACCAGGGATGATAGTAACAATATCATATATTTAATAAACATATCAATATATAAATATAAAATCCATGCAATATACCGATAAAAAATGTGGACATTATATGGATATATATATTAGCAATCTTTTACATACATTACTCAAGACACATTTTGTGCGAATTAAAAGACATACTATTCAAGATTGTGAGGTCATAGAACCTGTAACACAACCTTTCTAAAATAAAGTTTTTAAAAGGTATGAAGGTTGCAAGATGGAATATAAAAAAGAGTCACTACACAGTTGCAATAAAGGAAGTAGAATGGTCAGGTATTTGGCCTTCCAAGTTCTACAACAATTGGGATTCTAGTAACCAGAAACCACTTTCACATACACACATCCAAAAAGGGTTATAAAATCATAAAATCTATAGTTTGTTGTATTCTATGCTTCATTCCACCATAAAATCTTTGCTTTTCCATAATCTAATCTTCACTCCTGTGTAAAAGTTATAGTTTGCTATAATGAAAGTTTCATATATAATATTCCCTATGTAAAATTGTGTATATGCACCATTTTATGTTAATTCCATGTATCTAATCTCATTCTAGCTTTGTAGACTAGAATATAAAGGAAAATATTGGGCACAAAGAAAATTAGGTTTATAACACCTTGCAAAACAAATTAAGGCCACAAGTTGAAAGTGCTTGAAAGTTGAATAGAAAATCTGTAAGTTTTGAAATCATAGGCACATTAAAGTTAAAGCCATTTAGTATCTCAGATGTTCAAGTTCCTTGGAAGATAGTCCTAATCAGATCACTCAAGTTCTTAAAAAAAAGTCACAAGTACGCTTGGATGATGTTCTACACTAGAAGCAAGTACAAGGAAAAAGGAGAAGAGATAGATAAACCGGAGATAGCGAGAGAGAGGAGGGCTCAAATATAAGATGTATATACATGGTATATGGTAGAAGAGAGGGTCAAGGAAGCACATCCTTACCTGAAAGGAGGCTAACTAGATTATATGGTTTGTAGGATCTCCAACTTACAATGAAGGAAAGTGAAAAAGTGCTCAATTAGATGATGGCTCTAATTTCCCTACAAAAACACTTTGTAAATCTCCCTAGTAGCCCAACCTGGTAGTGCCAAAATTCCTTCTATGTTAACTAGAGGAGCTAGTTCTAGCTCTATTACTTTAGCATCAACGCTAGAAAACTCCTCTTTCATCTAAAAAAGTCTACTTAAAGTAGAGATGATGTTGTCAATATTCATTTTGATGGAAATATGAATATAAAAAGGCTTGATAATTGAATTCAAATAGAGAAATATATACTGAATGTACATGGTTTTTTCAACTCATAAAAAATTTCATTTTCTAGGCTGGAGATGACAAGTTGCACCTTCTTATGATGGAAATGTATTTTATAGTTGAAAAGGCACCAAGGAAGAGACTTTTCATACTCAATTATGAATAATATAGACAAATATTATGGAAAATTTTCCACCTAGAAATGAATTAATGTGAGTTAAGAAGCCAATGGCAGATTCTTAGGAAAAGTCCGGGTATAAAGTTGATTATTATATAGCTAAATTTCATAATTAGATAATTTTATTACATATTTCCTAAGTCACCTAACATGTCTCAACAACTTATGAAGATTTTTGAAACCTATCCCTCACCAAGAGCGTGAGGAAGAGAGGAATGAAAGGATTTAGTAAGGGTAAAAAAGAGAAATAAGACTTGGGATACTCTAATCAGTGAAAGTAAAACTTGAGCCATATCAAGTTCTTCAACTAAAAAAACATATGATTATTCAAAGGTCCGCCAATTTTCTAGGATGGGCGAGTGTGGGAGCTAGGAGACATAAATGGGGGACATGTGGAAGCACCTCCAAATTTTGCAGAAATTCATTGAGGATATGCATACATAGGGGTACCTAGCATACAATTCTCTCTCTCTCTGATATATATATATATATATATATATAACAGTGAAATACCCTCAATAAAATTCATCTCATGCAAATTCATCATTACACAATGTAAATGCTAAAAGGTAAACAATAAATAGTAGTAAACTCAAATTTTTAAATGATATAAACATGATTCAAACTCAGATTGAGTAATCTAAATATATCGATTCATAAATAATAAATGAAATAGAAACTGATACATCAATAGTAGATTCATCATTCTAGAAAATATAGTAGATACAAAAGTCTAAAATAGTAAATTGACATTACTCAAACTCAAAAATAGTAAATTAATGAGTCAAAGACTCAGTATAAGGTCATTAGTATCTATATTCAACACTTGAAATTGATGGGGGATGCCTAGAAGTCCCCCATTTCGGGTAATACGTCGCTCACACTGGGGTAACATTTTTCCCTGTATTTCCCCACATTTCCCCAAGCACCCCACACCATCCCTTCGAAGAGCATATGAAACATGTGGGGCACTCCTCCATGAAAAAATACAATGCTTCTTAATTTCCAGAGAAGAAAGAGAAGGGTAAGAAACAACAACTAAAAGAAATCCAAGAAGCGTTGAATATTTAGGAACGGATGAGTCAACTTCTAGGTTTAATACAACCTTTACCATGGTTTCATCCCTTTCCATCAACACAATTTCAAGTGTTGGAGTGATATGTTAACAATGAAAGTACCCAATAGTTGCATTTGGATACATCCCATTACATGTGCCAAACAAAGAAGCATTGGGTACACATGAGGTATGTATAGCTGAAAATTTTCCTTTTGGTTTCTTATCTAGCATATTTGAAGTACAGGGTTGTTTTTAACCATAAAAAAGGAATCATTGAAAATATAAACCTTCATTCGAATCAAGTGCTAGCTAAAGCAGTCAAGGAGGGTGGTCTTTACAAACTCCTAGCAAATCCTAGAAGAAGAGATATCTTTTGACTGGCAATGACAATCTATGTGAGCTCTAGCGGAGTAGATTTAGTCTCCTAAACTATGATTTCCTACCTCTTTTTAAGAAAATGACTGTTGGATTCCATGACTTCAATATCAAGGAATATATAGGAATGCAAGCGATGTGCACTCAACAAGCATGCCAAGGTGGCCTTGCTAGGAAGCAAGCATATATTTCAAGGGATTATTGATTTAGTTCATTCAGATATTTGTGATTCATGTCATAAACTTTGTAGAGGTAATATTCTAATTTTAGCCACCAAAAAGTAATCATCAAATATTTGAACCTTGATTCTAATCAAATGTTGGGCAAAATATTCAAGGAGGGTGGCCTATACAAACTTCTAGAAAATCCAATGAAGCACAAACATTTTTTAACCATTACTAACAGTATATGCAAGCTCTAGAAACAAATATTTAGCCTCTTAGACTATGGATCCCTACTTATTTTGAAGAAAATGGTGGATGGATTCCTTGACTTCAAGGTCTAGGAGAGAGAGGTGTGCAGGGAATGTGTAGTTGGTAAGTATTCCAAGGTTGCTTTCCTAAAAAAAAGGTATATATTTAGAGGGATTCTTGATTTAGTCCATTCATATGTCTACGGTCCATGTCATGAACTTTATATACATGTGATATTTACTATGTTACTTTCATTGATAAATTTTTGACGAAAACTGAGATATATTTTAGGAAGACCAAAGATGGGGCCTTCAACAGGTTCTAAGATTTCATAGCTCATGTTTAGAACCAATAATTTAGGATAATCAAGGTACTAGGATTGCATTATGGGGATGTATATACCTCTAATAACTTTGATTCATTTTTAAAAAAATGCATGGATCAAGAGAGAGATGACAATACTGTAAAATTTTCAAAAGAATGGTGTTGTTGAGTGGAAGAACAATTCCATAGTAGATATTGCTAAATCCATGGTTCATGACTTATATCTACCCATGTTCCTTTAGGCAAAAGCTTGCTACATTGAAATATACTTACAAAATAGATGTCCATACACGGTGTTGATGGAAAAACTCCCAAGGAAGCCTTCACAAGGAACAAACCATATGTTTTTCATTTTAATGTGTTTGATAGTCTACTTTATATTCATGTTCCATCGGATTATTAGATGAATCTTGAACCCTCCAACTTGGAGGGTATTGTATTTGGATACAATGAGTCCTCTAAAACTTACAATATCTACGTTCCTTCTCAAAGGAAGATAGTAGTAAGCTAAGATGTGAAGCTAGATAATGATACACAGACTTCCAAATTCCAAGAGAAACCAATATTAATTAAGGAGAAGACAACAAATCCTACCCGTTTTGTTTCAGCCAATATTAATTAAGGAGAATAAAACACTTCCTACCCATTGTGTTGATTTGTATGTTTCAAGGAGACCAGGTGCAATACAAATAGGCTACAACATAGGAATAGATACTTTCTTTCCTTCCCGTATAGCCAAGAAGCCCAGTTGTCTTACACAGATATTGTAGGAGAAAACAGAGAAGGATGGTGCTTCACCTACTTTAATTTAGGTAAGCTATCCTCCTAAAAATTTTCCTAGTTATGTTTCATTGAGGTCTTCCATTATTGATATAAAAATTTCTAGTTATGAGGAAGGAACAATAAAGGAGGTGCGGCAGGATGCCATGGTGGAGTGAAAATACATCATCAAGGATGATGTATACAATATGGGAGATGGTGTCAATAAAAAAAAAAAAATGGTGGATTCCACATGGTTATACAACGTGAAGCACACGACAAATAGAACTGTCAAGAATTATCAGGCTTGGTTCATAACAAGAGGATTCTCCCAGAAAGAGGAAGTTGACTATGAGGAGATCTTTGTTTCAGTTTCTAACTAGACTTATATCAAGAGATTTATTTCTTTAGAATCTATTTTTAGTTGAAAATTATATCATATTTTGTTATAAAAACATTCCTTTATTTCCTAATTAAGGAATAAGTGTACACTTATCAGCCAAGAGGGCTTAACGGATGTAAGAAAGACAATCATGTATACAGATTGAAGAAGGCCCTTTATGGGATGAAGTAGGAACCCGTTGCTTATTTCTCTAGGATTTATGACTACTTGTTATATTTTTTATTTTCTAAAACTACTACACATCCTAGTTTTTATTACTTATTTGAGAGATCCAATCTACTTGTAATGGTCCTACATGTAGATGATCGAATAATTGCAAGGAGATAATAGAACCTCGTTGCAAGTTAAAAGGTTGCATGGCATGAGAGTTTAACATGATGGACATTGGACTCCTACATTTTCTCTTGGGTCTAGAGGTCTTGCAAGGTGTAGGTGAATTTTTCCTTGGGAAAGCTACATAGTTGAGATCCTAAAGAGGTTTCAAATGATGGATTATAAACCCATGGCCAATCCTATGATTCAAATATGAAGTTGCATGGTGACTTCAAATTTGGTAATCTTTTCTTGCATATAACTTTAATTGGATGTTATATGTATATATCTAACATTAGATTTGGAACTAATATAAATTTTTCAATGAATACCATGACCCAGTTCATGGTTGAGATGAGGAGAATAATGAATTCCCTAGACTGCTACAAAACATGTGATGAAATAACTAAATGGAATGGTATATTTTTGTTCAAGATATGTGTAATATGCTAAGTTGATTTTACATGGATTTTTTGATTCTGACTTGCTAGGAGATGCAAGTGGAAAGAATAACTCTTTAATGTTTTTTTAGCTAGGGTTCAGGAGTGATATCATAGTTCAGTAGGGGGGAGGATTTAGTAGCATTAATTCAACTTGAAAAAAGTATAATAGAGTAAATTGCAGCTAGCACTACTAATTTTTGATCCATCTACCTTAGCAAGATGGTTGCAGGGATTACATTCAAGGTGTTTGAGTTGGATCCTACTATGATATATTTTGATAATAAAAGTTATATCAGACTCTCTAAGAATCAAATTTCCATTACTGCTCCAAACACATTGACATCAAGTGCCATTTTCTCGATGAGTGGGTTGAAAATGGAGAATTTTCTGTAGAGTATTCATAGTAGTCGGTAGATTGCAAATATTCTAACAAAGCCCTTAGGGAAAGGGAGGTTTGAGATGTTCAATTAGATACCAGGAGTAATTGAAAACCCTTTCCCTGGTAGGTGGGAGTGTTAATATATGTACCTTAGACAGTCTTCTACAACAACAACAAATTCATACAACATCATAATCATGGTGTGGGACTAGTTATAGAAGACTGGGGTACAACTCTAAATTTATAGCACATGAAAACATATATATTTAAACTTAGGTACATGATTTAGATAGATGGTTGAGGCTATCTCTCAGTTCTATATGAAGATCCGAGTCATATTTTTTTTAGCCATTAGATGGATCAGGATATGGCTATTTCTGATTTCTGACTGAAGAACCAAGTTTAGTTTTATTTTTAGCTCACTTTTCTATAGCAGAATTTTCATGTTAAGAATTAATAAAAAAAAATCATAGGTTTTGATAGTCATCTTTTAGGTTCAATTTTTTTTTTCTACACTATGTAATATAGATTATTGCATCTAAATTTTAGAGATATTTTGATAGGTTTTTAGATTATTTTGTTTTAGTTTCATGTAGGAATTATATAACATTTCATATTATGTTTACAATGAATTAAAAAATTTAACACATTTCTTGCATTCCAACCTGTTGACCCTTTCCAAAGGAATTGAACCAAGGTTTGTGAGAGGACAACACAATATTTCAACCAACTTTTCTACCCACCAAGGCTCACAAAATCAAATTTTTAATCAATAAAGTTTAATTTATTTTCATGGTTATGAACATTTCAGTATGTCCTTGTGGATCTGGCCAATTAATATGGAGAAACTGTTGTCCAATACCATAAGTACTTGATTCATTCACAATTCATTTGTTAACAATATGATTATAAATAACAAAAAATCTTGACAAAAAAATTAGGGGATCTATTGTCTTCTTTTTTGAGTTACCATAATTAACTAATAGGCTTCAAAGAGTGGAAAAGAAGAAAATTTTGCATAAAAAGGATTGATTAAATAAAAAATTTACAAATAAGCACTTACATGTATTATTTTCCCATAATACGACTCTCAGCCTCACACACACACTGAAGAACCACTAGCTTCCTTTGATCATCATGATACACACCCCACTCATACAAAGCCACCTTAAAAATGAATCACTAGCACACATGCCTTTATGTAGTCACTTTCGATATGCATGGAACTACAATCAAATAATGTATTTAGTAAATCATCTCCTTGATAGCCTATGAGAAGCAATATTTTAAAAAATTTCCAACCAAACTAGACACATGTGATAAATATGATATAATGAAATAGAAAAATAAAATTTTATACTAACAGATCATTGGTTCCCTGGAAAATTTAGTTGAGGGTTAATCTATCCACCATGGTTCCCTTCTCATTATGGTATGGATGAAACCAAGTGAAAGATATGAGGCCAGATGCAAGTCTAGTGTGGTCTAGAGGGAATTCAATGTATGTCCCTCAGACCTGACACCTAATATCATGGGAGTCCACCATCACATAATCCAACTCCATGGAGCATGTTTAATGAACCAATTTTGAAGAGAACAATATAAAGAAAATATATAGCATATATTTGATGGTATGCTAAAATGTAAATGAAGCCAAAAATTACGAGAATCAAATAATGGTTCTAAAGGATTATTTTCCAAAACCATTGAATTATCGTAATTCTCTAGAGGCTGATGGATAATTTCACAAAGAGAAGAAAGGTAAAATTTACAATCCCTGTGAGGGTAAGCTTGAGCTAATTCAACAATTATTACTGCGTTCCTCTATGATTGTGCATAGAATAATTTAAGTGCGTTAACTGCATTGACATTAGCACAAGTCCTTCTAAACTTCAACAATGACCATCCTAAAGTTTCTTTGAGACATTCCACCACTTATATAGAAATACAATGTTCATTTCATCTGATAGCTTAAGACAATTTTGGAAATGATATATGTAGAAATTATATAGCTCATTAACTTTTCCTGGTAATAAAAATATCTACGAAAATTGCATCACATCTATGAATATAAGAATGCAAAACAACCCACTAAAAATGATCCTTCAAACATCAAGAAAAACCAAAAAAGAAAACACATGAAAAACCCTATCGTAATAATCAGGCCATGGTGTTAGGAGCCTGATTTATCTAATTAGTACAACCACCCAATTGACTAATAAAAAATTTAAACACCCATTGCAGGATTTTCTATTAAAAGAAAAAATCAAACCAGTAATAGCCTAATGCTCAAACTTGATACCCAAGATAAGAAAACTAACCATGCCAACATTGACTTTGTTAGGATTTGTATCTGCTCAAAAAGCTCCAGTGACTATGAGAACGGAGTCTTTGGGGTTGGCTCCACAACTTTCCACCATCCAAAAGTGAACATCAATATTTTTCCCCTTCCCAAATTGGATTTTCTCATCGCCATCGCTATTTCCACGATATTTTCCGTTTTTTTATTGCTGTGCAATAATATAATGGTGTAGTGCACTGTCTACTGCCGAGAAGGATATATATAAAGATCCATCAATTATTGAGCCAAAGCCTATATGAGGCCACCAATTTCCCTAAATGCGTGAAAGGACCAAAATTCTAGTTGGTTGTATGCAACTTTTGGAGATTTAGCTGAAGGCGAGCTTCTCATTTAAACCATTCAAATTTAGGAATGACATATTCTTGTGGGTGGATCTAATGACCAGGGATTTTTTTCAGGTTTTGTTAAGGAAATTATTTGGCATTGACTTACATTGTATATATTAGGATTTTTTTAGGAAAACAAATATAATGATAAGGATTTTTTTTAAAGGTTTTGTAAGGCAATCATTTGGCATTTACATTGACTTATATGGTATATTGTATATATGAAGAGTTTTGTAGCCAAACAAATCTAATATGTATTACATATTCATAGGGATTTTTGCACATTATTTGAGATAGTTAGTAGTTTAGTAATAATTTCAATATATATTGCATATTTATAGGGATTTTTGCACATTATTTGGGATGGTTAGTAGTATAGTAATCATTTGGATGGTAATGGCTAGTAGCCATTAAAAAACGCTTGTAAGGAAATTATTTTGCATTGACTTATATTGTATATTTTATATATGAGGAGTTTTGTAGTCAAACAAATCTAATGTATATTACATATATATAGGGATTTTTCCACATTATTTGAGATGGTTAGTAGTTTAGTAGTCATTTGGATTGTAATGACTAGTAGATATATGTATGGTGTTGGGTGGTATTGATTTATTTTGAAATCTAAATTTTTAAAGTTTTTTTAATATTTTATTTGAAGTTTAAAAAACCAAGAAAATAGTTAAGATGGTTCTTTTTATGTTATAGAATTAAAAGAAAATGATGTGTTATGTATAATTTGTATGTGAAATCTAATTATAAATATTGGTTTATATAGTTAAGAGTTAAATGTGAAATTTTGATAGATAAATGGGAGAGGTTCTAGGTTTGATTCTCTTGATCCCTTCAAGATTATGTTCTATTACTAGGGTCAAAAGTTTACTCTCATTTACAGTTGATGGATTATGAGGAAATATAGAAGTTAATTGTTATAGCACCAATATAGATCCATATGAAATATAGATCTATCAAGTGTCCACAGGGATTAAATTTTTGAATATGCAAACCTGTATTTAAGTGAAAAACTTGAAACATCGGTATTTTGATAGATAGATAATTAACTTGCTAAAATGTTAGATATCCAATGAAAATTGAATGTTCATCATATATCTGATGAACATTCAATTTTCATCATATGTCTGAGCAACAATGACTTTTTTAGGAAAAAAAAGGAAAACCTAATTATTTGAAGTAGCTTGACTTATGTTATTTACTTCTAAGACCTTCAGCCCTTTGAAATATGGTTTCTATTTCAAAAATAATTTAATACATTTCCAAAACTTATTTTGATGTTTTTCCAGAATTTCTTTATAGTGCTTATGCAAATCCATCAAGTAAGATTTTTTTCTTGGATTTATGACACTCATACCATGCTAGTCTTCCTTCAGTACAATAAAATAAAGGAAAAAATAAATTTCTTGCTTCTTCCTTGAATTTTCATCAAAGATAACTTGGATCATCATCAGGGAGAGTTACATTACAATTATCTTGTATCATAACTCAACTTACAAGAACCTGGTTCATGGTGGGTGTTGTACTTTAAGAGACAAATCCCTTAGCTATGATAAGGAATCAATGCTTAAGAAATTTATATGATTATGTCATGAAAATATCTATCTTTGTTTTAATCACCTTCAAGTATTTACAGTTAAAAATTTACATATCAAACACAATGAATGTCTCACAATGCTATTATTTGCTGACGTTGAATGAAATGACTAGAAGAAAATGAAAGAAGAAAGTCCAAACTAATATGTTGTCACACAGAATATATCATCTCAAACTTCTGAGGAATTTATGAAAGAAGTAGTTAAAACAAAGGAGCGCTAATTAAGGATTTTAACTCTTGATTACATAGGTAAAAAGAGACCTGTTGCTCATTACTTTGTCTTATTCAAATAAAGAAAACACAGAATGTGAACTAAGATACATATCAACATCAATAGATGCCAGAAACATGCTTACTCATTCATTAATAATTGAAATCTATGAAAACAAAATAGTATTCTAAAGGTCCAAAACTCAAAACCTTTCTTCTTCTTGAAAATTACATTAAATATGGTAAAACAACAGTTTGGAACTGTTGTAACCGATTATAACTACCACAACTACTTAGGACTTCGAAGGCTGTCTATTACATGCCTTGAAAATGTTTTATAACAATTACATTGTCTTTGAAAAAGTAATATATTAAAAATATACATCCCAATCTATAGGAATTACTGATGATGCTGATGCATTTGCTTGGTCAGCTGATTTGTCTTTCTTTGATGTTGAAAACCCTTTTGGCAAGTCTATTGTCCAAGCTCTGCACTTTTTCCATATCTCTATCTTAGTCCTGGGTGAATGTGTTAGATTGTGATACTCCAGTTTGAATGTAGTAATTCGATTATAAGATGGTCCTTCTGTGAAAAGAGTTTCTACCAACCACAGTAGCTGGAAATGTTCCTGCAGAAATTTTATCATTGTTTCCCCTTTAAGCACCTAATTTTTTTCATGCCTGTTATCAACTTTACTTTTTTTCCATAACTAGAAAATTCTCATAAGAATCCCATGGAAAAATATTTCCTTCATCTCCCCAAGATTATGGAAAACCTATTATTGTTAATTTGTCAAATAACTTATCAAATTGACTTACTACGTCTTTAATTTCCATGAGTTTCTTTTCAGTAGCTTCTCTGTGATCATTTCTGACAATCATCTTATTGATCTCCACTACATATAAGGTCTTGTCTTTAATGTCATTCTCTTGTAATTCCTAATCTATTTTAGAATTAATAAAATTAGTGAACCTTGTAGCCCAGATAACTCTGTTAATTGCCTTCTATTTATCTGTCATGACTGGTTCTTCACATTCCCTATTAAGACTTTTATCCTCTGCAACTATCTTCAAACAACTCCAAATTGATTTCATTTCTGAAATGATATCATTCAAAATGATATCTTTGGCTTGTATCACTGAAATGTTTCCTTTCAGCCTTTCTTTGACATTTTTAATCTCAGCATTAACCTTCTGAATATCCATTTTGTAGTTGTTAGCTTCATTCTATATGATATGAATAAACTTTGTTGCAGTCTCCAGATCTAGTTGAGCCTTTTTCCAATCTCTTTCAGCCATATGCAACTCAGTATTCAATTGAACAATCTGTGCTCGTGGATATTCATTACCTGTATGAAAAACAAAAGTACAACTATGGTTATCAATATGATTTTGCAGTGATATTACAGTTTTCTTTATTTTGGCAATTTCTTCATCTTTTTCCATTAGTTGCTGTAAAAGATTTTCCTTTTCATTCTCCACCTCTGCAACTTCTGCAGTCATAGAATGTTCTCTTGTAGGCAATTTTAGCTTCTTCCTCAATGTGGATATTTCTACTTCAGCACTCTACATAGATTTCTGTACAGTAGTCTTGTCAGTAGGGCCCACTCCAATCTCTACAATGATTTTCTTTAACTCATCATTATGAACTGTGAAAGCTCTTGCATTAGCTTTCTCTAACTTCAATTGCTTAAGTACCTTTCCCAACATATTTTCTGCCTTCATTTCCATTTCATTTTTCTTGGTGAATTCATTCACAATTAACTGACCAGTTTGCATATGCAAATTCATCTTATCCATTAGGGGAATCTTCTTCACATCTACAGTCACATTTACAGTATTGAAATTCTTAGAAGAACCTATTTTCATGTCTGCGGGATGAGATAGGGCAATTCTGAATTGATCTTTTTCAAGATCCATGACAGTCAAAAGTCTTGTTTGATCCAGAGCAACCCGATACTCAGCTTAGGCTTCCATGATGGCCTTCATCTTTTGATTCCTTTCTTCAATCTTTGTAAACATATGTTTGATTAGAGGTACTTTTTCGTGATAGATTTCATGACTCCTAGGTAAAGAAGGAACTTTTTTTTCTTCTCCTAGATGTAAAGAAAAACCAGGTGGGCTAAATGTAAATTCTTCAGTAAATTTTTTTTTTTTTTTTAGCTCCCTCCTCCTCATCATCTAAGTCAATCACTATTTCTTTACTTCTTTTGTTTTATTTTTCTAATATGGTACGGGTCTGAATTTTTGATCCTACTAAACTTATCATACCTTTACTTGCTATCTTCTCCAAATATGGTCTGCATTCATGAATGAAAGTTCAATACCCATTCTCAATTCTTCTATTTGAAATTAAATTATGAGGGTCATAAGCCCAACTTTCCCCTAACAGCATATGCATCTCATCTTAAATTTTAGTAACCTCCTCAAATTCCTATCTCATATTGACTATGAAAGGGCCTACAGTCATGGGTAGTTTGTACATATGCCCCTTTTTCATGCGTGCAAAGTGAACCTGATCAACATTTAGGCTTTGTCGAATAAATTCCAAGGCAAATAGCCTCATAGGTACAAACGTTAGAAGTCTGTAAGGCTAAACACTTGCTCCATATACCCTAATTTCAGAGAAATCCTCAAAACAAACCAATCTCCAAATTTTCAAGTTACTCTTAGATGTAAATATTCCTAAGCGTTAGGTAAAAAACAAGGAGGAGGAACTCCATTCAAGATTTTGTATGCGACTGACATGAAATAACTGGCAAAATCAAACAATCCAACTTCATTTTTCTCTCTTATTACTACATCTGTCCAGAACACTACTAATTGTATTTTATTGTTTACATCCATAATATTCAGACCTAAATGCATGAACTCTTCCACATTTGATATAAGAACAAGTAGACAATTAATGAAGGAAATTTAAAAGAACCTGTTAATGAAAGGCTCATTAGCTGTGAATTAACTACCTCCTGCCAATATGATGGAATATCCAGCACTGTTCTTGATTTCATCATCATGGAAAACATCCCCGAGTCTGATTTATCCACTGCATTGTCATCGTCTTCGCCCATAATTTTTTCAATGCTGCTTAATACTGGTCAAATTTATGCATCAAAAATCTCCATAGAAAATTCTTTGTTATCTGGTTGAAATTGCTTCATTTTTGGCTTCAAACAGTATATGAACTGATTAAACTCTTCACCTGCAGGATTATCATAATAGGTTACTAGGGAATCGTCAGAGAACTGAATAGATGACTCTGACTCAGGATAGCAAAGGGCTTGATAGATTAGCTAGGTAGACATTTGCAAGACATTCTCTCCTTGAAAATTCATAACAAATCATTTCCTAGGGTACATGACTGACACCAACCAATAGATAAATTCAAGAAAAAGGTGGGTTTTTGGGATACATGTAGAAATTACTCTATACTTGACCATGGTAGTAAAAATAGGGGAGGCTTTATCATTTAGGATGACTTTCTGATAAAATGGAAGATGAATTATAGAACAAATAGTATCTTGAATATCCCCCTCAGTGTCCATGAGAGGGATATGGCTAGCTGAACCCAACAAATATGAATGCTTAGCCACGACTGAAAACTAACATAAAGAACAACTCACAAGGTGGTCAATTCTACTAGGTTGACAGGAAACTGGAATAGTACATAGTGAAAACTAATTAGAAAATATTTGAAAAAACAATGCTAATTTTGTTTAAATATGTGACGCGGCTTCAAAATTTAATGCTGACATGATGCACCAACAAGCCATTGATCCGACGTGGAAGACAGTTGTGAACAACTCTGTGCCCTACGTCACTACGGTGGCTCTCGTGGTACGGGGGAAAAATTTGGCTAGTGCTCCCACAGTGAATCTCCACTGTTCATCTTTGTTGTCCTCGCAGTCAACCAAGTCAACTGCGGAGGCACTCATTTAATTATCTTGTGCACTGTTTGTGCCCACTGGTTGGGCCTTTTGTTGAAAATTCAAACCATCAACGCTTTCTGCCTAACAAAATGATTGATGTTTAAACATAAATACAGAACCCACTTTCATAAGGTTTAAAATGTTTAAAATTTGAACTTTAATACATCAACAAAAAAAAAATTTATGCTAAATTATAATAATTTTAATACTTTAACATTTTTTCAAAAGTTTAAATATTTTTTTTATATTTTCATGAATTGAAAATAAAAAGGATAATGGAATGATCCACAACATCTGGCTCCACCTGGGGATAGTGCTTTTACCATGAAACACTGAGAACCTGCGGATCAGTGCCTTCACGTCGCGCATGTAGTGAAAAATTGCTTGATGAGAAATATACAATGAGGGAAAATCAAAGATATAAAATGATGAACTAGCTGCTTCAGTGTTGGAAATAGTGTTCCAAATACTACCCATTAACAGGAAGCTCTACTGCTTCTCCATCAATATTTTCCAACATAAAAGTGTTATTTGATCTAGCTTCAGTGATTTTGTAAGGTCCATACCATAAAGGATCAAACTTGCCATGTTTCCCTTTCTCTTCTCTCCTGGTATCCCATATTAATACTAGATCTCCAGTTTGAAACATGATATCCTTTGCCTTCTTGTCAAAAATAAACTTTATTTTTTCTTGATATGTGACCAAATTGTATCTAACTTTATTTCTACTGTCACTCAATTCTATTACCTTATGCAATCTTCTTATCAATGCATTAGGCTCCTCTTAAGCTTCTTGAAGAAAATAAATAACTGGTCTTGCTAGTTGAGTGGGAAACAAAGCTTGAGTGCCATATACTAATTCATATGGTGAGTTACCAGTGGATCTTCTAGTAGTCATTCTCACTGCCCAAAGAGAAAAAATCATTTTTGCGTCCCATTTTTCTGGTTTTCATTGATTGTTTTCTTCAATATCTTCACCAATGTCTTCTTAGATGATTCTACTAATCCATTTCCTTGTGGGTGATATGTTGTGGAATAAAACAATCTCACATTATAAGTCTGACGAAAATTTATGAATCTGACTGAGTTGAATACCTGAGCATTGTCTGTTACAATCTTCACTGGACATCCAAACCTGCTGAAAATATTCTCTTCTAAAAACTTCATTGCTACCAAATCATTTTCTTTTCTGGTAGGAATTGCCTCTGCCCATTTTGTAAAATAATCCATGCCAGTTAGAATCCACTTAAAATGCCCACTTGATGGTGGATTAATTTCCCCAATGAAATCCAATCCCCATTGTATGAATGGTTCTTCAATGAAAATAGGAAGAACAGGTAAAGGAGCTAACCTTTTCTTTTCTATAAACAATTTGCATTTCCGGCAATTTCTAACAATTATGTATACATCAGCAAATAAAGAAGGCCAATAGAAACCTGATTTAAGAATCTTATGAGCAGTTAATTTCCATCTATAATGACCTCCACACGAGCATTCATGGTATTCTGTGATAACTTCCATTATTTCTTCTTCTGTCAAACATAACAGCAAGACACTAGCAGGATCTTTCCAGTAAAGTTTTGAATCAATTATAACATAAGGCTGAGCTTTAAGTTTTAGAGCTCGGTACTTAGCTATATTGACTGAGGGAGGACAAGAAAGGAAACACAAATAGTGGATAATGTCTTTATACCAGTCTAAGAAAATAAATTTGTATTTGATTGCTGAATTTGACTTAACCTGGTCATTTTCCTCAACTACTTCATCTAGAGGTGCAAGCAAATTAATTCCCAAAGCTTGGAAATTAGATTATGTTAGTAATTTAGCTAGTCCCTATCCTTTGACTAACTTAGTAGGGTTAATGTCCAAATCATATTCTTGGATTTTGGAAATCCATTTGCCTCTTTTTCCCTCCAAATCACTCTGTACTAGTACATCTTTTACAGCAGAATTAGGCACATATGCCACTATTTGTGAATGAAGTACATAAGTCCTGAAAGCTTTTAATGATTTAACTAAAGCATATACCTAATTTTCCATAATATTATACTTGAGCTCTTTATCTCTAAGGACTTTACTGAAAAAGGCTATAGGTTGCTCACTTCATTCTTCATTTTTCTGTAATAACACAACAGCAATAGTAGAGGATGATGCAAATGCAAATATTTGGAAAGGCTTCAAGTAATCTGGAATGATAAAAAATGGAGCTTTTTGGAGAGCTTCTTTAATTTTGTCAAAGGATTCTCTTGCATCCTTGTCCCATTTCACTTCAAAATTATTTTTCAACATATCTGTTATTTTCCTGACAATCTCTGCATAATTTGGAGCAAATCTTCTTAGAAAATTAATTTTCCCTAGAAACCTTTGGATATCCTTTTGACTTCTTGGCAGTGGAATTGTTTGTATAGCCTCAACCCTTGCTGGATCAAATTTCACACCTTGATTTGAAACTATATGACCCAATTACTTTCCTTCTTCTAGAGTAAACAAGGATTTCTTAGGATTCAATGATAACCCAAATTTTCTGCACTTCAAGAAAGATTTCTGCAGGTGCTCTAAGTGGTCATCATCAGAACCTGAAAAAATATTAACATCATCAAGATAAATGACTACAAATTTTTCACCCAAGAAATCAATATCCATTTCCCTTTAGAAAGTAGCTCCTTCATTCATGAGACTGAATGGCATCCTGGCATACATGAAATTTCCCCAAGGTGTAGTGAAAGAAGTTTTCTTCTGATCTTCCTTCTCCATAGCTACATGATTATATCCAAAAAAACCATCAACCATGGACAACCTGTAAGCTCTAGTCACTTTCTACAGAACAAAATCCATCTTCGGCAAAGGATAATTATCTTTCAAGGAAGCTCTGTTCAAATTTCTAAAATCCACACATAATATTATCTCTCCATTTTTCTTCCTAGCGGGTACTAATTTGGAAACCCAATCTGAATATCTAAGTGGAACTACGATTTTTTCTTGTAAAAGTTTTTTGACTTATTTTTCAGTTGGGGCAAGTAAAAGTGGATTAATTTGTCTGAGATTCTGTCTATGTGGCTTAACTCCATCTTTCAGTGGTATTTTGTGTTGAATAACATCTAAATCATATGCCTTTAAATATTCATATGACCATGCAAACACATCCATGAATTTTTTGAAAATATCTACATACCTTTCTTTATATTCCTTATGAACTCCTTTAAATAACTTGACTATTTTAGGCTCATGTTGAGTTCCTAAATTACAGTCCTCCATTTCTCCATCTTGAGATACCTTTTTTTTATTCTCTGCCACATCATTAGCATTGAACAATCTCTCAAGAGGCACCAAACCTCTGGGAAAAATATTATCTTTTAATTGAATTATCTTCTGATCACGAATCATTTGCTTCAGATTTCTAGACATATCACTTTGATCACTTTTGTCAACTTCTAAATCAATTTCACTATCTTCAAAATTTCCAATCATTGTTAAAAAATGATTAATCTAGTCATCATCCTCAAAATCCTGCCAATGATTTACGTTATCAGGAATTCAAGGCCTGTGTCTCAAATCAATTTCATATCTCAAACTTGGATTAATCGGTGGCTTAAATTTACTGGCTGCAACTGCCAATGAATCTGCCATTCTTTTCTCTTCTCTTGGAATAAATTGAAGATTAAAGGCTTCAAAATAATTTTCGACTAGATCCCACACCTCATTTATATAGGACCTCAATTTGGGATTCTTAGTTTGACACCAATTCTTAATCTGTCTAATTATTAATTCATAATCACCAAAAACATAAATAGACTGAATCCCCATTTGTTTGGATGTTCTCAGGCTTAAAATAAATGCTTCATACTGAGCCACATTATTAGTAGATTCAAAATCTAGTTTAAAGGAAAAAGGTGAAAGGTTACCTTCAGGAGATATAAATATGAATCTAGCTCCAGTGCCCTCTTTAGAAAATGCACCATCGAAATAACACTTCCAAATTTTATTTGAATGTAATTGCTTATGTACATTAGCTAAAGAGAGCTTCTCCTTTGAATACTTAGCAAGTTCTACATCTTCATGTAGGATGAAATAAGAAAGATCTTCTTTATCTTGGCCATAAATATGGGAATTACCTGCATCTTTCTTGGTGGTGGTTTTCAGAATTCTGGTTTCTCTGTATAACCTCCTTTCCTCCCCATTAAAAATAGGAATGACGGCATATGTAAAATCCAATTTCAAGACACCTCCAAGTTTTCCTCCCCAGGATCTAGACAGCAACATAGCAAATGTAGTTAGAATATATGCTACTACAACATCCATCATAATATTCTTGGCTGAAATTTGAGCTAAGGAAAAAACCATGTCTTTGATAAGACCTACACACTTCACCCTTTTTGAATCAAAGGAATAAAGGTCTCTCTATGGATTAGTGATTTGTAACTTTCGCTCATTCATTATGGACAGTGGCATAAGATTATGTGATGCACCAGAATCTAGCATAAAATTATGTAAAATGAAAACGTGCAACAGAACTAATATATAAAAAGGTCGAACAGAGGAATCTACCTCTTCAACATGAGGCCCAAAAGTAACCACTAGCTTCTCTTCTTGAAAATTCACAATATCACCCACCTCATCAAATTGAGATAGATTAATATATTCTGCAATTTCTTTCTTATGACTAGGTGCTTTAGCCAATTGAAGAAGAGGTACTTGTATTTTAATTTTTTCTAGCTCTTTCACCAAACTAAAAGTTTTAATTTGTTTTATCAACTTTTCAGGTTCTTCCTGATTTTTGTTTAGATTTTCATGTTGCTCAAGAACAGTAACAATCTTCTCCAAAATATTAGAGTCATTAGATTTGACTTGGGAAGCCTCAATTTGATGCTTCTCTTTTTCTTCTACTGGATTCATGGGCTAATTTCCCTTGTCTGATTGTTTTATTTAATTTTTATATTGTGGAGTCACCATTGGAGAAGGGACTGACTCTAATTCTGTTTCTTCATCATCCTAAATTCTTAACCTCTTTTTAGATCTCAATTCATACTTTTTATGCAATTCATCTAGCATAAAATCAGTAATTTTTTTACAATATTAATCCATCTCTTCCTGATCAAATGAAATATCAGCTTCTTTGCATTCTTCTTCACATTCTTTTTCACATTCTTCTTCTGCACTATCTTCCATGTATATGGCATAAATTTTCTCTTCATCTCCTTTCTTATCATCATCAGCAAACTGGGAAGGATCTGCTTCTATATATTAGGGTGCTTGAACTTGATCCTGATCTCTTCTTTCCCTCTGCAGAATCTGCAGGGGTTTCTTTCTAAATTGGGGATTAAAAACTCTTCTGTTTTGCTTTGTAGGTTTCTTGTTATACAATTCCAACTTTACTAATTTTTGATAAATTTTCAATGACCTTGGTCATGTCATCAATCCTTTGATCTTGTATGGACTCTTCTCTAGATTTTCCTTTATCTTGAACTGAATTCTTTCCTTGGGCCTTCCCAGTAATAGTCATATTTGCTTCGATTTCTAAGGAATCAGTTTGGATCTGTTCAAGAGTAGGGGACCTTATTTCCCTCAAAGTAAAAATAAAATCTAATACAAATGCCCCAACATAAAAAAATCTTGCTCCAATAGAAGGGGGTTTCATTTCTGCAGGCAAACTATTGTACAACTTATTGAAACTTTTAATGAAATCACTCATATTTTCATCTGGTATTTTCTTAATGGCAATAAAATCTGTCAAAGAATAACCTTGGTCTCTCTTTTCACCCCGTCTTTCGATGAATTGTCTTTCTAACTCATCCCAATCATTAATTGAGCCATTTGGTAATCCTTTAAACCATTTTCTTGCCTCTCCATTAAGAGACTGCACAAAAAGTCTCATTACCACATCAAGGTGTTCTACATTGAAATTTTCGGCAAAGGTGAAAAAAAAGCAAGTGTTGTTCTACAGTTATTTCATCTTCACCAGTAAATCTAGGAAGAAAATTAAGATATTATTAAGGCATTACATTCATTGTTTGAGGAAATTTAGTGGTGCATAGTTGTTCATCAAGAAAGCAGGAGCTACCATGTTTATGCCCTGATTAATTGATCCTTGAGTAGTGTGAATCTGTGTACCAGTTGCAGGTGTGAATGAATGGGGTGAAACAACTGATAAAGGAAGGGGTTGATAAAATAAAGCAGAAGAACTGGCAACTATATTAGGTTGAGTTTCTGTAAATGAAAAAGATACAGATTCTAAAGATTTCTCTTCTAACCTTGGTTCTTGGAAGTGAATGGATGAAGACAAGGATTCTTGTTCCAAGAAAGTGAGTTTCTAGGAAATATCCTTGGATGAAAGAGTATGTGAACTCCTGCCAGGTGCAGGCAGTGTGGCATCAGGTGTAGAAAGGGTTTTTGGTTTCTGGCTCTTTTTAGAATCCAACTTTTTTGGATTTGAAAGGGTAGGGACCCTCTGCTAAGAGGTATCAAACCTCATATGTGGCTTCTTATGAGCCATAATTAAAAATAAAACACAGCTCTTAATATTTCCTCCTCTCTGAAAAACCAAAGGAAATACAATTAAAACATAGGGAAAAGACTTCATTTCTTCAATCCTTGGCAATGGCACCAATTAATGTTGTACCTTAAGAGACAATCCCTTAGCTATGATAAGGAATCAGTGCTTAAGACATTTATATGATTATGTCACGAAAATATCTGTCTCAGTTTTAATCACCTTCAAGTATTTACAATTAAACCTTTAGATATCAAACACAATAAATGTCTCACAATACTATTATTTGCTGATGTTGAATGAAATGACCAGAAGAAAATGAAAGAAGAAAGTCCAAACTGATATGCTGTCACACAAAATATATCATCTCAAACTTCTAAGGAATTTATGAAAGAAGTAGTTAAAAAAAAGGAAAGCCAATGAAGGATTTTAACTCCTGATTACATAGGTAAAAAGAGACCTTCCACTCATTACTTTTTCATATTCAAAGAAAGAAAACACAAAATGTGAACCAAGATACATATCAACATAAAAATATGCTAGAAACTTGCTTAATCATTCATTAATCATTGAAATCTCTGAATACAAAATAGTAATATGAAGGTCCAAAATTCGAAACCTTTCTTCCTCTTGAAAATTACATTAAATACAGTAAAACAATAATTTGGAACTGTTGTAACCAATTCTAACTACCACAACTACTTAGGACTTTAGAGGTTGTCTATTACATGCCTTGAAATTTTTTTATTACAATTAAATTGTCTTTGGGAAAGTAATATATTAAAAATATACATCCTAATGTATAGGAATTGCTGATGATGCTGCTGCATTTGCTTGGTCAGCTAATTTGTCTTTCTTTGATGCTGAAAACCCTTTTGGCAAGTCTATTATCCAAGCTCGGTACTTTTTCCATATCTCTATCTTAGTCTTGGGTGAATGTGTTAGATTGTGATACTTCAGTATGAATGCAGTAATTCGATTATAAGTCCTTCTGTAAAAAGATTTTTTACCAACCACAGTAGCTGGAAATGTTTCTATAGAAAGTTGACCATTGTTTCCCCTTTAAGCATCTGAGTTTTTTCATGCCTGTTATCAACTTCACTTTTTGCCATAACTAGAAAATTCTCATAAGAATCCCATGGAAAAATATTTCCTTTATCTCCGCAAGATGATGGTAGACCTATTATTTTTAATTTGTCAAATAACTTATCAAATTGACATACTGCTTCTTCAATTTCCATTAGTTTCTTTTCAGAAGCTTTTCTATGATCATTTCTGACAATCGTATTATTGATCTCCACTGCATATAAGGTCTTGTCTTTAATGTCATTCTCTTTTAATTCCTGATCTATTTTAGAATTAATAAAATCAATGAACCTTCTAGCCCAGATATCTCTATTAATTGCCTTCTGTTTATCTGTCATGATTGGTTCTTCACATTCCGTAATAAGACTTTTTTCCTCTGCAACTATCTTCAAACAGCTCCAAATTGATTTCATTTCTGAAATGATATTATTTAAAATGATATCTTTGGCATGTATTAGTGAAATGTTTCCTTTCAGCCTTTCTTTGAGATTTTTAATCTCAGCATTAGCATTCTGAATATACATTTTGTAATTGTCAGCTTCATTCTCTATGATATGAATAAGCTATGTTGTAGTCTCCAAATCTACTTGAGCCTTTTTCCAATCTTTTTCAACCATCTGCAACTCAATATTCAATTGAAAAAATTGTGCTTGTGGATCTTCGTTACCAGTAGGCAAAATAAAAGTACAACTATGGTTATCAATATGATTTTCCAGTGATATTAAATTTTTCTTTATTTTGGCAATTTCTTCATCTTTTTCCATTATTTGTTGTAAAAGATTTTCCTTTTCATTCTCCAACTCTACAACTTTTGTAGCCATAGAATGTTCTCCTTTTGGAAATTTTAGCTTCTTCCTCAATGTGGATATTTCTACTTCAACACTCTGCATAAATTTCTGTAGAGCAGTCTTGTCACTAGGATCCACTCCAATATTTACAATGATTTTCTTTAACTCATCATTCTGAACTGTTAAAGCTCTTGCATTAGCTTTCTCTAGCTTCAATTGCTTAATTACATTTCCTAACATATTTTCTTCCTTCATTGCCATTGCATTTGTCTTGGTCGATTCATTCACAATTAACTCACCAGTTTGCATACGCAAATTCATCTTATCCATTAGGTTAATCTTCTTCACATCTACAGTCACATTTACATTATTGAAATTCTTAGAAGAACCTATTTTCATGTCTGTGGGACAAGACAGGACAATTCTGAATTGATCTTTTACAAGATCCATGATAGTCAAAAATCTTGTTTGATCCGGAGCAACTTGATACTTAGCTTGAGCTTCCATGCTGACCTTCATATTTTGATTCCTTTCTTCAATCTGTGTAAAAATTTGTTTGATCAGAGGCACTTTCTCATGATAGATTTCATGACTCCTAGGTGATGTAGGAACATTTTCTTCTTATCCTAGATGTAAAGAAAAAATAGGTGGGTTAAATGTAAATTCTTCAGTAAAATTTGTCCTTTTCTCAGCTCCCTGCTCCTCGTGATCTAAGTCGATCGGTGTTTCTTTACTTCTTTTGTTTGATTTTTCTGATATGATAGGGGTCTGAATGTTTGATCCTGCTAACAATATCACACCTTTACTTGCTATATTCTCCAAATCTAGTCTTCTTTCATGAATTAAAGCTGAATACCCATTCTCAATTCTTCTTTTGAAATTACATTATGAGGGTCATAAACCCAACTTTCCCATAACAACATATGCATCTCATCTAACATTTTAGTAACCTCCTCAAATGCCTGTCTCATATTGAATATGAAAGGGCCTATAGTCATTGGTAGTTTGTACATATGCCCCTTTTTCATGGGCACAAAGTGAACCTGATCAACATTTAGGCTTTGTCGAATAAATTCTGCTGAAAATAGCCCTTACAGGTACAAACGTTGGAAGTATGTAAGGCTCAACACTTTCCATATAACCTAATTTCGCAGTAATCCCCAAAACAAACCAATCTCCAAATTTTCAAGCTACTCCTATATGTACATATTCCCGAGCTTTTTGTGTAAAAACAAGGAGGAGGAACTCTATTCAATATTTTGTATGCAACTAACATGAAATAACTCATGAAATGTGTAAAACAATCCACCTTCATTTTTCTCTTCTTACTACATCTCAGTTCCGAACACTACTGATTGTATTTTCTTATTTATATCCATAATATTCAGACCTAAATGCATGAACTCTTCCACATTTTGATATAAAAACAAGTAGACAATTAATGAAGGAAATTTAAAAGAACTTGTTAATTAAAGGCTCATTAGCTATCAATTAACTACCTCCTGCCAATATGATGGAATATCCAGCACTGTTCCTGATTTCATCATCATGGAAAACATCCCCAAGAATGATTTATCCACTGCATTGTCATCATATTTGCTCAGAATTTTTGCAATGTTTCTTAAAACTGGACGAATTTCTGCATCAAAAATCTCCATAGAAAATTCTTTGTTGTCCGGTTGAAATTGCTTCATGCTTGGCTTAAAAAATTATATGAACTAATTAAAATCTTCACCCACAATATTATCATAAGAGGTTACCATGGAATCGTGGGAGAACTGAACAGATGACTCTGACTCAGGATATCAAAGGGCTTGACGGATTAGCTGGGTAGACACTTGCAAAACATTGTCTCCCTAACATAATAAACCATTTCCTAGGGTACATGACCGATACCAACCAATAGATAAATTTAGGAAAAAGGTGGGATTTTGGGATACATGCAGAAAGTACTCCAGACTTGACCATGGCAGTAAAAACAGGGGAGGCTTTGTCATTTAGGATGACTTGCTGATAAAACGGAAGATGAATTATAGAACAAAGAGTATCTTGAATATCCCCCTTAGTGTCCATGAGAGGGATATGACTAGCCGAATCCAACAAAGATGAATACTTAGCCATGACTGAAAATTAACGTAAAGAAAAACTCACAGGATGGTCAATTATACTAGGTTGACAAGAAACTGAAATAGGACATAGTGCAAACTAATCAAAAAATATTTAAAAAAAAAATGCTAATTTTGTTTAAATAGGTGGTGTGACTTCCAAATTTAATGCTGACATGATGGGCCAACAAGCCATTGATCCTATGTGGAAGACAATTGTGAACAACTTAGCGGCCTACGTCACTGCTGGGGCTCTCAAGTTACGGGGGAAAAAAATCGTTGGTGCTCCCACAATGAATCTCCACCGTTCATCTATGTTTTCCTCGCAGTCAACCAAGTCAATTGCAGAGGCACTCATTTAATTATATTGTGCGTTGATTGTGCCTGTGAGTTGGGCCTTTTGTTGAAAATTCAAACCATCAACACTTTCCGCCCAACAAAATGATCAACGTTTAAACATAAATGTGGAACCCACTTTCATAAAGTTTAAATTGCTTAAAATTTTAAGTTTAATACATAAACAAAAATGTTTTTTATGCTAAAGTATAAGAATTATAATACTTTAACATTTTTTCAACAATTTTTTTTTTATATATATTTTCATGAATTGAAAATAAAAAGGATATTCAAATGATCCACAACAATGGGTTAAATTCAAAATTGTTCATGGAATTGAAATTTTCCTAATCTAGACCTATTTTAGGCTTGTAGTAACAAGCCAAGACCCCTTGGTTCTTCTCCTATAACACATATATTTTGGCCCTTAAAAAATAAAGATAATTTTAGACCTGTCCTAGGTTTTTTTCTTCAACAAGAACTTTGTTGCGAAGAATATGAAACTCTTCTTACAAACTTGAATTTGGGCGAATACGCTCTTCATTATCTTGACTAGATTCTTGAGACAAATTTGGACCTTGTTCTTAGCTCTAATTCCATGTTGAAATATAAATGCATGATAAAATTTATTAAAATGATAACTATTTATATAGGTTTTTCATGTATATATTACTTCATTCATTAGGACATCAAGCAACTATGCAAATACAATGCACAAAAAGATAAGAGAAATTGAAAGTTAGTCCAAAGGATAGGGAAAAACCCACTAGGGGAAAACCCATCAATCATTTCCTTATATATTCTTCATCAAAAAGAGAAACCAAAATCATAGACAAATTAACCACTTGATATCCATTCTCTAAGTTTCAAGTTGACCCTCCAAGCCCTCCAAGATAAAATGCCTTAAATTATCTACAAGTAAGTATTGCATTGTTTCTATGCTTCATAAATACTTCTCATTGTTTTATCATGACTTTGAAATATAATTCACATTATTAAAAACCTTAGATATATAACTCACATTTTTTCACGCCTTGGATATTTGACAGGGATATTAATTTATAATTCATTATCCTTCTCAACATTTAGACTTCGTGCTTTTCTTTAGACTTTGCACCTTTATGTCTCTGATTTTGATGATTATGTAGAGCCACGTAGTGAATATAAGAACGATATTTATATTTTTAAGGCTAGATATGAATATTCAATGTTTGTGATCAAAGAATTAGCTGCTCAAGTGGAAAAAATAACAACTTCGTGTAGAGATTATACGAAATTGTTGCAAATTCACGATGAGAAGGAGAAAAATATCAAGGAGGAGCTCACTACCTTGAGAACCCAGATGGAAGATTCAAAATAAATGGATAAGTAATGTGAAGAAAGAAAAAGGAAAAGAGAGATTATATAGTAACAGATTTCAAAGGACAGATCATAATTAATTTACTCATTTGATGAAAGAGATCAAGTGTTTCAATTATCATCAGTTTGGACATATAACAAATTTTTGTAGGAGAAAATTGGACACGTCCATGTAGTAGTTTGGTCAGAAAAGAATGAGATCCTCCTTCATGTATACAAGTTTTTTTAATGGTTTATGTTATGCTTGTAACATTTTTGGCCATAAGGCCATTGATTGTAGGACTAGTACGAGAAGTTGGAGATCTAGAATGGGAAACATAAGATCGGATCATTTTTCTTCTTATCTTGGTAATGTAGAATATTTTATGTGTCACAAATTTGGACACATGGCCAAGGATTTTATGATGCCTAAATCCATGAGACCATTAGTACACTAAAATAAAGAGACATAATCCTACACTACTGATCTACGAAATGGAAATCATAGTTTAGAACAACATGCATAGACATGTAATAAGAAAAACCAAAAATCCATAGTGATTTATAGGGGAACCCAACTGGGAAAAACACCTCAAGCCTATTTTCATTAACGATTTTAATAGAGAAACAATTACAATTGCTAGCTCTAGCTCTAAGCTCAACCTGCAAAAGAATAATTGTTCTCTCCAAACAATGAGAACCTCTAGCCAACAATGAGCCAAATATTTTCCCACCATGCCTCATATTTCCTTGCACAATTCCTAAGGAAATTATCCCTCTATCCTTTAGGAATTTCATCCAAATTTATTGTGTAGTTCCCAAGGATTGATCATCTCACCTAATGCAACACCTGTACACTCAGACTAGTATACAACTTATGTTACACTTCCTTGTCATCTCCACTTCAGCTCATGAATTTGGATTCCTTGCGTTCACTAGCTATTTTGGGTTTATTGATCAGTTAACTAATAGATATTTGAGTTAGACTATTTTCCCACTTCACAACTGACCTTAAACTAACTATGTCAATAGTTAGCAGTTAGTTAACTAAATACAACTAAAAATAACTGAACTGGATTACTAAATTTAGCAATCACACATGCATAACTGAACTCCAAGCCCTCTAACTCGAATTTACTGAGCTAAATGAGTGAAAAGATCCATGTCATAGTATATAACTGCCTCCAAGTTGTCTTTTTGATGTGGAAATTCGATTTTCTCAATTTGGTTAAGGCTAAAGTCGAATTGAGCCTTTCTTGCTACATTTTTTCAACATGAAATTTGTTTGCTCACTATTTATATGCTAGCATGCGACGATGTTTTTATTTTTTATCTAGCTTGTTTCTTAAGGGGTTTATACCTAGTTACCATCCAATAGGAATCATGATGGGTGCACTCAATAATGCGTGATGTTAAACTCTAAAAAAATGGGTTGGAAACAAATCAAGTTTTGGCATGTTCAAACGTCAAATATTGAAATTCTCTTTTGAGTAATTATGAATTTTATTAGGGCTTAAGGATGATAAAAATGGATGAAAAAAGGGAAGACAATCACACAAAGCCTTCAATGTAGATCTCACATCTCCTTGTCCACTTGCAGGAATGTTATGTGACATTTTTCCTTACCAATTTTTCAATGATGATTATCTTAAAAAATAAACCTTGATAATGTTTAACTATTTCTAATGCAATTAAAAAATAAAATATTTGTGTATTATGACAAAAAAAATATCCATTTCGTTGGAATTTTGACGATCATTGACTAGAGGGACTTTGTCTAGCTAGAAAAATATTGACATTGTCAAATGTCAGTATTCTGATAGATAGATAATTGACCCGGTCAAATGTCATATATCTGAAAACATTAAATTGTTGTCGCATATCTGACGAGCATTCAATTTTTGCCGCATATAGAAGGAACAAAATTATCATCATCTATCCGATAAAAATATCATCAGATATCCAAAGATAATTGTGTTTTTCAGATATTTGAAAAATATTAGGGTTTTTTTTAATAGAAAAAATATTTGCAAGTAAAATATGAAAATATGACTGAACTATTAGAGTGTGATGTCAAATTTCCCACCCATATGTACTAGTGGATGTCAGGGGTTAGGGGTTAAGGGTCATAGGTTAATGGTTCAAGGGGCTAATGGGTTATGAGTTATGAGTGTACAGGTTAAGGTATTATGGCTTGGGGGATAAGGGAATAGGGAATTTAGAAGTTATTGGTGAAAGTATTATGCGTAATGATAATGGGCCCCTTAATCCCCTTATTACTACTATTTGTGATTCCTCTGTCAATATCTCTGGTTGCCTTCCTTCTAGACCCCTTAGCCCATATGAAATTATGTATTAAGATGCCTTCTCTTTCTCTAATGTTAGGATTTAATTCATATTAAACCATGCTTGGACCTCCCCTTTCCCCATTCAATACACATCAAAATACTCCTCCCAATGATTTGGCCATACCATTCAACTTCTCCTAATGTTATGTACCTGCAAATTTGGTCCCTATTCCCCTAAAATTTCACCCTTGGGTCCCCTTGACTAAGGTATTAAATGAATTAGGTTATATAAGTTGTGATAAGGAAGCCCATAATCCCCTTGTCAATCCTAGTGGGGGTTCCCCAATCAACTTCAATTGCATGGTACAAAAGAAAAATTGAGAGAAAAATACAAGCAACTTGGGAAACTAAAAGAAATTGGTAAATAATTAATAGAATGAAAAGCTACCATGGAGGTGGGGAAAGAAAATAATGGATTTAATCCAAAACCATACAAAAATGTAAGAATTACATGTGTAAACTATTTAATTTTTCATATAAGTTTGACTTATATTTTACATTAAGGTTGAGTTTGACCTATGATTTATCCACTTGATGTATCTTCTAACTGCACATATGTTGTGATTATTAGTGTAATTATGTTTATATGCATGCCATTCCTAAAGAATGAGGTGGTATTCTCACTAGATGCAAAAAGGAGATCCAATTGTAATATGACCTTGGTGAGTTTTGTATTGAAGGCACAAAAATAGGGGTCAAATGGGAATGAACCTAGATATGTATAGCTTCAATATTTCACCATGCATGTAGTTGAGCACTACTTGTGTTAGTTTAAAATAGAGTTGGAGCAAACTAAGGGAATTCGAATGTTGTTTTGAGCATGTCGTGGACAAAACCTTTGAGAAATATTGGATACTTGTATGGGATTATTACCCATACATTTGGTAAGAGAGCCAGTGTTAAAGGATGATGTTAGTTAAAAGGGACACCCTTACATCCTATTTCTCTTTTGAGTGGACATGAAATATGTTTGGGTCGTGCATGGTGGTGAACCTTACTTTATCCCTATGAAGTTAGATGGATTTGTGAAAATTATAGGACCATATTTTTTCCCTTTCAAAGCAAATACATGAAGGATATTTGGGGAAATATGACCATCCATAAAATGTAGATATGATTTGGGGATTTTATTTTTCTTTTCCTTAGACCCTATTAGTTCTTGGAGGTTATATTTGGAGGGTTTAGTAAAAAAAAAAACCTAATATGACCAACAATATTAGAGTTGGAGCACCTATGGTTTGGGAGAAAGTCTTAGGGTTTCTTGGAGTTAAGGGGTTTAGGAGTTAGGGGTTAAGGGTAAAGGGTATGGGGCTAGGGATCCAGGGGTTTATGGGTTAGGGGGTTGAGGTCTAGGGGGTTTAGGGGTAAGATTTTAATGGCTTAATGGTTAAGGGATTCAGGGGTTAAAGGTTAAGCACCAAGGGTTTAGGGGTCAAGTGATTTATGGGTCAAGTGGTTAAGGGTTAGAGATTTAAGTGGTAATGTCTTAGGGGGTTAGGGGTTTAAGGGTCTAGGGGTTTGACGGTTTAGGGGTTAGGGGTTAAGGGTTAAGGGTTAGGGTTTATGAGGATAAAATTTTAAGGCTTAGGGGGTTCATGGATTCGAAGTTAGGGGTTAGGGGTTAAGGGGCTAGTTTCTTTGGGTTTAAGGGATCAAGGGGTTAATGGGTCATGGGTTATGAGTCTAGGTGTTAAGGAATTATGGATTTGTGGTTAAGGGGGTAGAAAATTTAGTGGCTATGGTTCAAGGGTTTATGGGTTGTGATAATGGGACCCCTAATCCCCTTATTATAACTATTAGGGATTCCTCTATCATTTGCTCCCATTTCCTTCACTCTTGGCCCCCTATCCCCTATGTCATGAGGTACTAAGGCCCCTCATCATTCTCTAATGCTAGGATTATAAATCTCAGTAAATCATGCTTTAACCTATCATTTCTACCCATCCTTTCTACCTTATGTCCCCTTGCCCCATTCAATAGATCAAAATATAGCCCTCCCCTAAACTTCAAGAGAATTTAACATTTACAGGTGATCATATAGAAATTGCCTCTAAAATTTTAATTGTAATGACTTTTTTGGGATGTCATCCAAAATTACCTCCAAAAGTTACATTGTCATGAATTTTAAGCGTAGTTTAGGGATTCTAAGCCAGGTGTTAAGGGTTTAGGGGTTAGTGGTTTAGGGTTTAAGGGATGAAGGGGTTAATGAGTTGTGAGTTATGAGTATAGGGGTTAAGGGATTATGTCTTGAGTGGTAATGGAATAGAAAACATAGTGGTTATTGGGTCAAGGAGTGCTAGAGTGTCCTAGGGAGTTCCAGGGTGTGCTAACATGTGCCAAATAGTTCCAAGGCATGCCAAGACATCTTAGGTTCTAAGGCATGCTAGGAGGTGCAAGGTGTCAGGGTATGCCAATGTGTGTCAAGCAGTGTGAAGGAAACAAAAGGAAAAACCAAACTAGAATGCAAGGAAATTAAGACATAAGAGGGCTATTATGTCAGGACTTTATCTTCTTCAAAAGGGGCATGCTAGGCAGACTAATAATAGGTTCCAATACATCTGAAGTTACAATGTGTTCCAAGCTTTAATGTATGTTAATGCATGCTAAGGCATTCCACGACATGTTAGGGAGTATAGGGCATTGATTTTTGTAGCATCTGATGTGCTCTAGCCTCAAGAATTTGTAGGGATGCTAACACACATGCATTCTCCAAGAACCATAAATCATTTTGGGATATTCCACCCATAGAGGATTTAATTAAAATAATTAATTATTTTTAATGGATGCCTAAGTATAAACTTAGAAAATGAAAATAATTAAAGGGTATTAATTAAATCGGGTGTGAATCTTCTAGATGAAGATGAATATTGAGTCCAAGCTAATATAATTTGTTTATTATGTTTTAATCTGGGTCTCTGGTATGTCAACTAGAGATCATAAAAAGGAACTTGATGGGAACTTTGAGAACACACCGAGTGAGATATCTAGAGATCGAATTCTCAAGAGAACAACGAAACAGTTATCAGAGAGAGATCGAGAATATCTCTTGCAGTGAGGGGCATGGATAGTTGGATGGAGGAATATTTTCCTGATCTAGTGAGTACATTGCAAAGGAGGCATTGATAGGTCCAGAGAGGTTGCACAGTGCCACACTGGGAAATGCAGAGCTACACTAAGCAACGCAGAGCTAAATTGAGGCACGGTAGAGCCTCAAAGGAGATCCAGATATTTTCTGGGGAATAGTCGAGATCTATTTCCCGGAGACAAGGTGTGAGATCAGAGGGCTAGAGATCCAAGTTTCCATTCATAAAATGATCAGATGGAAGGGTGATGTAGTTCTTGGAGGTTATGACACATTCATAGCATAGAGACTACACATAGGCAACATCGATACATCTAGAGCTTGGATCAATGTCGGATCGCCAGTGATAGCGTGAAACATTTTCTCACTACCTCTTTTCCATATTATTCTCTATATCGGTTTTCCAGTTTGAGCATCCAAAGAGTTGTACTAAAAAAACTACAGATTAATAATTAAAATCCTAAACCGCTACACCGGTTTTCCTGTATTGGGTTTTTCCAGAGAGATTTTTCCAAAAATAATTGTGTCCATTGTGTGTGTGTGTTCATATATTTCCTGCGTACTATTTTGTTTCCGCAATTTTTTATCTTTGTGAAGGTTGCAATTTGTTAGTGTCTTTATTTACCATAGAAAAAAGTAGATAATTTTGTTCAGTTATATAACAAAAGAGAATAAACTTAACCAGTTTTTGTAGAATGGATTCTGATTTTATAATTTTCACATGGTATTAGAGTGAAGGTGAAGAAGGAAGAGCACAACACTAAGCATAAGAGGAAGTTTGAAGAATTGTGTAGGCAGCAGATCGAAACCCCAGCGGGCCTACGCAGTCCATATCCAGGAGGGAAATATTTTTGTGGAAACTTTCTTCTCTGAGTGAGTCAAGAGAGAAGAAGTTTTTCCAGATCAATATTTTTCAGGCACAAGGGGAGTGGTGTAGCAGTTTTAGCACAGAGAAAATATTCATCTAGGAAGCATAGTTTTATAGCAATTGCTAAAGCAGAAAAGTGTCAAGAGGAAAGAAGACCACACTAAGGGAATTATGTCC
Source organism: Pinus albicaulis (assembly GCA_034641835.2). NCBI lineage: Eukaryota > Viridiplantae > Streptophyta > Pinopsida > Pinales > Pinaceae > Pinus > Pinus albicaulis. The sequence continues at coordinate 570,338,215 of CM076575.1, forward strand.
TCAGATAATTTATATCCCATAGATTCTAATCTTCCACGCAGAGCAGCTCTTGCCAAGAGAAGTTTTTCTCACTCCAACAGGGAGTGCATAAATCCAGTCAGCAGCTACACAGAGGGTTAGAGGTAGATTTCAACATTTTTTGTTTTGGGTGAGATGGCTTCAACTAAGATAAGATATCAAGATTGGTTTGAAGGTGTCTCTAACTATGTGATTTGTAAGGCAAGGATCTCCTTCCTTCTGTATGAGAATAATCTCAAAGCTTATATCGATAACGTTTTGGTTGTGTCGATCGATGTTGATCTACAGAAGGCCTACAATAATGAAATGGTGAAGTCCAAAATATTGATCCTAGATAGAGTGATATATCATGTTGTATCACACATAGCTAACAAAGATACTACTAAGAATATAGTGGGATTCTTTGACCACATTATATCAGTGATCTTCCGAATAGCAGAACATTTAATTGGAGGAGAAGCTGAGATGCACAAGGATGTAGAAGGGGAGTGAGTTGATCCTTTCCCCACGAGACTACAGGATTTCTAGGATAGCTAGCGGTTGTGGATAAGTGCCTCCAGCTACTAATTTTGTATGGTTTTCCCTGAATAGCATTTCTTAAGAATGGAAATTCCTCGTCCATAGTATCATGGGCAGAGAACACTTGTAGAATTAGGAAAGAGTATGGGTTGATCTACAACAATAATATATGTTGCACAATTTAGTGAAAAGGACCATAAAAGGCAGCAAAAATAGTGGGACGAAGCCTAAGGAGGAAGAGGAGAATGCAACCCTCGCATCGAAATGGAAGAAGGAGCATCCAATAAAGATAAAAAATAATGTTTTTAAGATCAAGTGTAATGCTCAATTTTTTTTGGTTTTTTATCATAGTAGCTTGTCTTTGTATCTTCTAAAGATGGTGGAAATCCTGGGAGGCTCTGAGGTGTAGTGCCAAATAATCTATTATCATGAAAATTATGTCTCTAAATTGTAAGAGGTGTATCTTTTTGTGATTTTCAATAGAAAAGGAGTATTTTTTCAAACCTCTAGTAGTGCAGGTGCACATGAGAAGCGTAATTTATTTTATAATTAAAATTAAATGGCAATTATTCCCTTTGAAGAAAAATATACTTTCATGCTTGGAATAAAGGAAATAGTTTTTCTTGACAATACCACCTTTACACTGAGAAAGAATAAAGAGAAAAAGGACTCTAACTCAAACATCCTAGAAAATTTAAACACATATAAACGACTTGAGGAATGACGAGAAAGAGAAAGGGAACCATCTATGCATTAAACTATGGGTTGAAGTGCGTCTACTATCGTTGATATTTATTGTTGCATTAGAGATGTCGATTAACAACCTTCTCATTAGAGGGTCTCAAAAGTCTAACTCTACTATGCTCTTTTGCCCCAATGCCCTAAACAAATAATGGAAGGATACTACCCCTGTAGCAGTTGTATAAACTCTCTACGTGTAACCATGGTTTCACGAGTAAAACCCTCTCTTCCATGAACAACACCTAAACTTTAAGAATTCACAATAATTCCAGAGAGTCCTTACACTATTTTTTCATTACAAGATAATAATTAATTTCATACGATTTCCAAAACACAACGAGTATAATTGAAATTTCCCCACTAGAGCCCTACCTTTAATCCTTTCACAAAACCTATGCTTGCTTCAAGAACACTACTAATAACCGAAATCAAAACCTCGAAATTTCCAAACATGAAAAGAAACTCGACAATAAGGGAAGATATAACAGATAAAATTCATAGATATAACTTGCTTATATTTTCAAACTTGATGCCTACTTCATTTTATGCAAGTGAAAATGTTGACTTGAACTGGTGTTTTAAGTAGAAAATAAGAGATGGAGAGAAGGAATGGATTGTTTCAATGATTCTAGGAAAAATCAGTGAACAATTGAATTCATTCCTACTCTTATATCTCCCTCTGGTATTTTCTCCTTGTTTTCGTCTTCAACGAAAATGTAGATGCATGAAGGGAAGGAACCCTTGCTCTCTATGATGGGAAAAGGTAAATTTTAGTGTTTTATTTTTTTTTAAACAATCTCAGCCTTTGCCTCTCATTCTATGGAAGGGACTAGGCTATTTCAAGTTTATAATTTTTATTATTATATCACCATATTTTATGGAATATTATTTGAAAATGGTCATTTTTAAGTAATAAATTTGTATGGTATTGTAAAAGAAAAATAGAGTGAGAGCTAATTCATTAATGTTATTTAAGGAAAATTATATTATTTGATATGATTCATTTGCAGGTTATTAATATGTGGAATTTCACTATTGCATGATACTTTTGTTTATTTCTTAGTTAACTTATTTCCTTGTGTATAAGGAAAACAAGCTTTTAGTCAATAATATTTTTTTTAAATCTTATTCTATGACCAAATTAAATTCTTTATTTCCAAAACATGTTCTCGACAAGGTTTCAATATGGTTCTACTTAATGTCAATTCAATTTATCCATTTTAAAGACAAACCACACTATCACCAAATTCAATTCGTTATTTCCAAAACATTTTCTCGACGAGGTATCAATAAGGTTCTACTTAATTTCAATTCCATTTATCTATTTTAAATAAAATCCACACCATCCAAATTTAAATGGAGCTTGAGGTATAGTTTTTATAAATAGAAAAAAATATCCATTTCAATTTCATATCTATGAAGAATTAGAAAGGGATCAAAAATAAATTATGATGTCAATTAGGTTTAGCTTGGGTGGTTAAGAGGAGTTGTTATCATCATTGTATAAGGTAAATCTTACTTGTGATGTGTTTATTCCGTATGTTGGCTTTGCATTACATTTTCGATTTCCAACTCAACCTTTTGAATTCCTCCATTATACCATGACTTTTTTCCATTTAGTTTTGCACTCAAATCATTCTTATGTTATTATTCATTTTATGTTAAGAAAAGTATGAATTGTGTTGGTTAAACCTTTGTGCTACAAAAGATGGTCTTATGGGTGTATTTATTATATGGTGAAAAATAGATTATATTTGTTGTGTATGGAAATAATTTTGTTTCTTACACTTCTTAGTATGTCGAACTATGTTTGGTTGTTCTTAGGTGTTGTAACAATGTATTTAAACACCACCTATATTTTAGAATACAAGTTTTCTAAAATATAAAATTCCTCGATTCTCCAACATGGTATTAAAGCTAATGGTTTGAGATGTTGCATGTTGCCTACAAGTCTTATGCAATTTGAAGATTCTCTTAAAAAGTCATATTTTTTTAGTGGATTGGTTCCAGTTTTCTAGTTGCAAACTAAATCTAGGATCAAATTTGTGGGTCAACATTATCAGTTTCAAGTTAGATATTATAATTTTTAATGGAAAAAATTATGGAATTTGGGCACAAGATATGGGAACATTGTTGAAGATTGAATATTTATAGGAATTTACGAAAATGGTGGTTCTTATCCAATGGATAACTAATAAAAAAAATTCATCAACATGAAGAAGGATGTGGCTCTAGGAGTCATGATGTTCAAGAATGTAACTAGGTTCAATGTTCATTATTAAGGTATTGGTAAAAATAACTTATTATTATTATTAAATGAATTATTAAAGCATGGGTTTCATGATTGGGTCATATTTGTATTAAGGTCCCAATTGTGGACTGCTAGGTTAGTTGTTACAGGTTTAAATTGATCCAATTTTTGGGTTTTTAAAACATGTAATAATAGGTTTTCAAAAGTCTCATCCATCAAGTCACCTTCTTCAAGGTCATCATCCTAGAAATATACTTCAAATACAACCCTCAAGTCAAGTGACACAAGTCATCAAAGTTGCCTCCTTAAGTCAGCCTCAATCATTCTTCAAGTTAGCTCAAATCAAGACACAACACTTCACACTGTCATGTCAGCTCAATAACTATGGGAAACAACTATATATATAGGGGTATAATTTTGCATTACTACCATAAAATTTTGGAGATCTCTGAAGTTTTGGACCACATATACAATTCAGATCATGATCATAGGTTCGATGTTGGAAGGTAAGGTCTTGAACATATTACAGAATTTAGGTAACCATATATACTATGATTCAAGTAACTCCCATGCTCAAATGTTGCAACAAAATATTACCTCGGTATCAACACAAATCTACCACATAAATAGAGTTATGTTATGATACTCAATGCTATGAAGATACTCAGTTAGGTGTAAGAAAAGGAGGTATCAGTGTCATGGAGATCTCGATGCTAACACAGTGAACAGATGACATGATGGAGTAAGTCTATAGTCTAAAGATCATGGTCGTCTCATCTTAAATCTACCGAAGGAATAATTTTGACTGGGTTTTCCCCAAAGAGTGGGGTTTTTCCATCGCATGTACGTACACCTTGTTTATTATTCTATTTGTATATTTGAATTACCCTTGATGATAAGAAAATATAAATTGAAAGAAATAATAATAATAATAAAACATCACAAGATAATGTCATGATAAGAGAAATTGTTTAATAGCTATCTCCTTTATTTCTCTAACACATAACAACCTCCATCTCAAGGTGGATTCAATGTCATATAATCCATATCAAATACTCATATAATCCATACTCTTTAGTATATAAAAGAGCTATAAATTGATGATTATTTTCCCTTAAGACCCTACAAACCCTCTATTCTCCCTTCAAACCTTAGCCTCTACAAAAAAATAAACAAAGTTCCTACATAATTTACAACATCATGAATTTGAGAATTCCACCAATTCAGTGAAACTCCAAACAAATTTTTAGAAAAAATATTCCTAGCTCAAAAGACTCCATGTGTGGCATTAATCACCATCCTATCACTCTCTAGTAAATATTTTTATGTGGAATCACCAATATAATTTATTTTGATCCCTCTCTGTAGATTTCTCTCAAGGCATTGATTATGTTGGGTTATATCTTACACAATATTTCTAGCAGCCTTGTGGTTCCATGGCACACCTACAACATGTCATCCGTAGAGGAAATAAAGTAAATGGTTCAGTCCCTCTCATAGTACATTAGTACTCTCACCCAGTCACTCAACACCCCATAGATCAACATGCATTCCCTCACTATTCAAATTGGCCTTTATTTTAAGAAGATTATCAGTTGGAGGGTAAGCGTGACGAGGATATAATTTTCTCAAGATGCATCTCTCATAAGGATAAGAAATTTAATGATAAATAAAATAAAATATATTGACCACTCACTTATTATGATTCCCACACCACAAAAAAAACTTTAAAAATGTCATTCTTAAACTCTCTTGTGTATTTTCCTAATGTAATTCATGTAGAATCTTGTAATTACTTATGTCAGTAATGGTGCGATGATTTTTTATTGTATTAAAGGAACTCTTTCTAAACATGCACCCCATCAAGAATAAATAATCGAGTCAAAATGAATGGAAATGAATGAATAAGAGCATGTGTTGGGGAGTTTTAGTGAGTGTGAGATGTGCTAATAGGGGAGTGATAAGGCATACTAGGGAATGATAGGGAATGTCAAGAAGTGTCAGGGTGTCCTAACATGTGCTAGATAGTGCCAAGGCATGTCAAGCATGCCAATACATTCCATGTGTTAAGGCATGACAAGATGTTGCAGGTTTTAGGGTATGCGAACGTGTGTCAAGGAGTGTCAGGAAACAAAAGGGAACACCACGTTAAAATTAAAATACATGAACACATATGAGGGTTAATAATTTAGGACCTTACCTTTTCAAGAGGGGCATGATAGGCATACCAACACTAGTTCCAATACATGCCAAGGGCCAAGTGCTAGAGTTTCTTAAGTGCCAAATCATCCTTTTATTACTTCTCTCTTAATTTTGATGATTGATCTCAAATAAATTGTATCTTAAACCATGCGAATGCATTCTAGGGCTTTAAAATGCATGCTAAGAATTGTCAAGTACAACCAAGTGCTAAGAGCCAATATGTGCCAGGGAGTTATATCAAATTTTATGGACATATAGGTTTTCAAAGAAGGGAGTCAGAAGATATTATAGATAGTTCCAATATTTGCCAAGTTCCAATATGTGTTGAGTGTTACTGAGTGTCATGGAAACACAAGGGAGGACTATGTCAAAATGCATTGAAATCAATGAATAAGAGTGTGTGATAGGGAGGTTCCAATAGTTCCAGGTGTGCTAAGTAGGGAGTGACATGGTATGCTAGGTAGTGCTAAGTCATGCTAGTGTGCTAGAGTGGTATGTAGCCAAGATGTGTCACGTGACAAGGTGTACCAACACATGCTAGGAAGTCTTAGGGATTCTTAGGGACGCATAAGGGAGCACTAGGTGAAATAATGCATGCAAATGAATGATTAAGAGATTGTGATAGGAAGTGTCAATGAATTCCAGACGTGCTAAGGAGGGAGTGATGAGGTATGCTAGGAAATGTTAAGGAATGCTAGAGGTTAGGGAAGCATGCCAAGATGTGTCAGGTGCTAGGGAGTTCCAATGCGTGTCAGGGAGTGTTATGGAGTTCCATGGAAAAAAAAGGGAGCACTAGTTTCAAATGCATGGAAATGAATGAATAATATTGTGTGAAAGGGATTGTTAGCGAGTTCTAGGTGTGCTAAGGAGGGAGTGACAAGGCATGTTAGTTAGTGCAAATGAATTCTATAGTGCCACGGTGACATGCCAAGATGTGCTAAGTGCTAGGGTGTTCCAATGTGTGCCGAGGAGTGTTAGGGAGTGACACGAAAACACATGGGATAATTAGCTCAAAATTCATGGAAATTAATGGATAAGAGTGTGTGATAGGGAGTTTCAGCAAGTTCCAAGTGTACTATGGAAGGAGTGGCGAGTTTATATGCTAGGAAATGCCAAGGCATGCTAGAGTGCCAAGGAATTTCAAGGAATGGTAGGGTTTGTTAGCGATTTTTAAAGCATGCCAATAAATATAGGGGATGCTAACATGTGCCACATATTTCCAAGGTATTATAAGACGTCCCAGGTGTTATTGTGTGTCAAGATGTAATCTATGTTTCTTATTTGTTTTATGGCCATGGTTGGACATGAGCCTTGACTTGGTAACTTGTTAATTGGGATGAGTTAAGATTGTACATGAGTACATCCTAAGGTGAACAAGGCATAGTCTATTTGTAGTAAATGAAGCTTAGTAAAGTTGTTATAATCAAGGCAGGATTTGGCTGGGTTCCCAAGTCTAAAAAAAAAATAAGGGTAGTTATGAGGACATGATAGTTAAGGAGTTTCATGGTGTACCAATGAATGAAAATGTGTGCTAACACATGCAATATAGTGTCAATGCATGTCTAGGAGTGTTGGGGGGTGTCAGGTAATCATAAGGGAGAACTAGTTCAAAGTGCATGGAAACGAACAAATAAGAGTGTCTACTAGGAAGTGGTAGTGAATACTAGGTGTCCCATGGATGAAGTGTCTTAGGAGAATTTAATAATAGGAACTGCAAGAGGCAAGCCTACTATTGTGATAAGGGGATGGGAAAATTATTTTTAGACAAATAGTGACTTTGGGCTACACACAACACTATTTTTTTGATGACTTGGTTAGGTTTGCAAGTCGCAAAAAAAGTAAGGCTATCTATGAGGGTATAAAAAATAGGGAGTTCCAAGGTGTGTAGGGAATCCAAGTAAGTGCTAACACATGATAGAAATTTCCAAGGCATGTTAGGCATTCCAATATGTGCTAGGTGCTAGGGTGTGACGCTAACACATGTTAGGGATTGCCAGGGAAATAAAAGGGAGGACTAGTTTCAATTGCATAGAAATGAATGAATATGAGTGTGTGATAGGGAGTGTTAGCAAGTTATAAGAGTGCTAAGGAGGGAGTGACAATGTATGCTAGGTAGTTCCAAGGAATGATAGAGTTCTAGGAAAGCATTCCAATATGTTCCAATTTATAGGGTGTGCCAATGTAGGCCAAGGAGTGTCAAGGAGTGCTAGAGAAAAAAAAGGGAACGTTATGTCATAATGCATGGAAATGAATGAATAAGAGTGTGTGATAGGGAGTTTCAATGATTTAAAAGTGTGCTAAGGAGGAGTGATAATGCATGCTTGATAGTGCTAAATAATGCTAGAGTGTTAGGGTGGCATGTGGCTAAGATGTTCCAATGTGTGAAAGGAATTGTTAACTCAGAGTTCCAGGGAAACGCAAGGGAACACTATGTCAAAATGAATGGAAATGAACACATAAGAGTTTGTGACTGCAAGTGTTAGTGAGTTCCAGTTGTGAAAAGGAGGAAGTGACAAGGTATTCTAGGTAGTTTTAAGGCATGCTATAGGTTAAGGCGACATGCGAAGATTTCCTAGGTGCTAGGGTGTACCAACGTGTGCCGATGAGTGTTAAGGAATGCTATGGAAACACATGAGAGCACTAGGTAAAAGTGCATGGAAATCAACGAATAAGAGTTTGTGACTGGGAGTGTCAATGAGCTCTAGGTGTGATAAGGAGAGAGTGACAAGGTATGCTAGGAAGTTTCAAGGAATTATAAAGTGCTAGGGTGGCATGCCAATATGTGTCGGGTGTTAGGGTGTGCCAATGCATGCTAGGGAGTGCTAGGGAGTGGAAAGGAAACACAAGGAAGAAATAGATCAAAATGCATCAAAATGAATGATTAAGAGTGTGTGATAGGGAGTTTCAATGAGTTTTATGTGTGTTAAGGAGGAAGTGACAAGGTTATATTATAGGCAGTTCCAAGGTATGCTAAACTACCAAGGCATTTTAGGAAGTGCTAGGTGTGTTAGGGAGTGTAAAAGCATGCCTAGTAATGTGTGGGATGCGAGGACATGTCACATATTTCCAAGGAATTTAAGACATGCTAGCTACTATGGCATGTCAATATGTAAAAAAATTTGCATAGTTGTTTTACGACCAGATTTAGATGTGATGAGCCTTGTCTTGGTAACTTGTTAAGTTGGATGAGTTGAGATTGGACATGAGTAGCCTAAGATGAGTTACAAGTAGTTATTAGGTGAAAAATGCATATGTTTAATTTCCATGACACATGAGAATCTGGGTTTGGTATTAGAATATTTGATGCAAACACACTCAAGTACCACAACACATCTACTTTGCACAACGAAATCTACACACATCACGGAATCAACTAGTGCACATTGTTGGCCCTCAATTTTGGTCAATTTTACTTATTAAAAATCCACCTAATTTCCATAATATTCCACCTTATATCATCCAAATATGCCTTATTTTGAACTTATTATTCATATTCAAGTAAAGAAATTATGTTTTTCAATTTTTAGAGATTTTTGTAAAAATTGGATTTTAAGAGTATTTTTGGATAACACTGAAAATTCTCGTAATATCTTCATGGAATTCATATGTGCAGGACACCTTGTGCGAGCTAAGTATATATTTGGAAATATTGGGAACCACATATGGAAAATTATCTATTGGTTCGGTCAATGAGCTAAAACAGGCCCGGTCAATGCTGGTCAAACATGACTTGTTTTTTTAGAAATCCCTAGGAAAAAGGGTAGAATTAGTATTTTTTGGGATTTTCCAGTTTTTTTGAAAATGAATGGATGAATTCAACCTAGAAGGATGGGATTAGGATGGATAAGACTGTTAGATACATTATAGCTTTTTTTTTATTATCATTTTTCTATTTAAACAAAGCTTTTGAACCACTCAAGCAAGGAGAATTTGTATAATTTTATATTGAGACTTTTGAATATTTTGAGATAATTTGAGGAACCAGTTCCAAATTCAATTTGTTGTTAATTTTTTTGATGATTGATTGAATTTTTTGTAGCTAAGAAGTTATTCAAGTGTGCAAGGAAAGGCTGGAGGGCCACCACACCACGCTAAGTACACTTTTTGGTCAAATTAGCATAATTTCCATGAACTAGTTTTGCTTCAGATTTATTCAGTCATTTAGATGTGAGGAGATTTCTTATGTTTGATGTATGATTCTTGGTTTAATTCTAACCTACACATGAAGGGACAAACAATATTTTAAGTTAAATTCTCCTTCTATCTTATCAAGAACAACATCTAAAATTCATCTTCTTTTCTTTGCTTGAGTTATTTCCTGAATTTCTAGTTTTAATGCAATGGTAACAATGATTGAATAGAATTGTAAAGAAGGAAAATCTGGACCTTCTGAGTTAGGAGCCTCTTCTCCTACTTTTTATAAATCATAAAATATTGTCAATCAACTATTTGGTTTCTCTTGATGAAGGTAGTACTCTGGGGAAGTACAATCAACATCTCCTAAGTTAGGAGCCTCTTCCCTCACTTATTACATATTGAATCAGAAAATAATTAGTTAGATTTTATATTTGTAATATGAATTTCCATAAATATTAGAATTTAGAATATATTTGTAATATGCATTTCTTTCAATTTCTACATTTTGTCTTCTAAAATTGTCTACATCGGAGATCCATATATTTTGGAAATTCTTCAAAGTTTACAAAGATGTATTGATAAGTAATTACTTGTGTTAGTTTACCCAACAAATTGACCCAACATTTTTGGCACCGTTTCTGGGGAAGAATACATCAATATAGTCAATTAGGAAGATTAAAAAAAAAATAAAAAATAAAAAATGAAACACAACAAAAACAACAAATTTTGGTTTTTATTCTAGTTATGTTTTTTTATGCCTAGAGAAAGAGATCAGAAAGGTAGATTTACTATAAAAAAACCCCCAACAGTTCAACCACCCATAGGAGCAAGACCATCAAGACTAATTACGCCAGTGGTTGGGAGACCAACTCTAGAAGTATTAGAAGAAATACAGAGATCGGGACAAAGATTCACTCTTATTAAAAGACAAAACTTGTTAGCCTATGAAGTGAAAAGAAAAAAAACACCAAAAGAAACCCCTTTCATAGAAAAACAAAAGTAGACAAGGAGACAAATTCTTAAACAATTCGAGCAACCGGTTCTTGAACAAATAAATATAGTTGAGGAAACACCAATTCATCCTCTTATTGAAACATTACAAACAACTGAAGAGAAAATGACATAGGAAGGAGAAGGATCTAATATACCAATAATGACTCCAGAACAAATACTTCAGTACGAGAGGCAACAAAAATAATGGTAGAGAAAAAGAGAGGAAGACAGGAGAATAGAAGAAGATGCAAAAAGAGAATATGATAACAAAATAAAAAATGATATAGAACCAAACAATGATCATGAAGCTACCTTTGGCTTCGCAATACTAGACACAAGAGAAATCCTAGGAGAAGAATTGAAAATGAGGAATATTCCACCTTCTGTTTTGCCCAATTTTTATGGAATGTCAACTGAAGATCCTGATTAATTTATTTTTTAGTTTAATATCTTATGTTGCACTTATGGCTACAGAGATGACACACATAAACTCCATCTCTTTTGTGGTACTCTTAAAGTAGCAACACTAAAATCGTTTATGGGATTAGGAGAACACACCATTGCCTCTTGGGATGACATGAAGATAATTTTTCTCAAAAAGTATCAAGCCTATTGTAAGCCTAGATACTCAAAAGAAGATATTTTCGAAATGTCACGACAAGAAGATGAAAGCTTGTAAAAGTACTTGGAAATATTCCTCTACAATCTACAAAAATCCAAACAACACTTTCTAAATCCTAATACCATCTACACAATTTTTCTTAAAGGTATAAGAGATGAATACCTTGATGTGTGATGGCCAAAGGAGAAATCTCAAACTTTTCACTTGATGAAATTACTGAAATGTATCAAAACTATTCTAGGGGAAGAGAAAAAAAGTGGAAAAAGACATGTTACATCAAGAGCTTCTAAATCTGCAACATGAGGAGTAACAAGAGAAGCAATAGGAAGTTTGTTAGAAAATTTAAAAACTGATATTTTGAGCACTTTAGGAACACAAGTTGATGTTTTGAAAGAAAATAAAAATAAAGATGAACAAGATCAAATATTATCAATATTTTGTCCTAAGTGTAGAAAGAAACATTCATTAAGAGAATTTCCTTTGGATAGTATTCATGTGTGTGTACTTTGTACAAAAAATCATTCAACTAAAAACTATCGAAATCTTAAATAGTTGCAGCTGGAGGAAGTACAAGGGAAAATTTCTCTTTACTATATGGCACCAAGGAGATCTTGTCGACCAAGGATTCCTCAACAATTCCCTCAAAACATTTCCCAGAATTATCAATATCCTCCTCAAAATTCATGGTATACTTTGATGCCATGGTAGGCTTGGCCTCCACAACAATACCAAAACCAACCCACACAAGGTTGGAAAGGATATAGTTATGGAAACCAGCGATCTCAACAAATGTATCCTCAATAATACCAGCAACCATATCAACAGCCATATCAACAACCATATCCTAAAAAACAACTTCAATATCAACAATTCCAGCTACATCCTCAACCATTTCCATTTACACAACAAAATCATGCACCCTCACTAACTCAACCACAACATCTTCAGTTTCCTTCCTTCTAACTAACTCCCACCTAGATGAACTCAATTAATAGCTCAACCAGTAGCGAATCTGAGTAACAAGGTGGAGAGACCGGCATATAAGGTGGAAGAAGTAACATATTTTCCTACATATTCTATTCTTCCTAGATAATATGTCCACTTAAGGTCTGGGAAAGTATTACACAAATATTATCCACCAATAATAGAAGGACAAAATAAACAAGGAGAACAATCCAAAAAATATCATCCAGGAAATCAAATTCAGAAAGGAAAAACTATTATGACTCAAAAACCACCTTATCGAGAGAAGTTAGTAGAGGTGAAAATTCCAATTTCTTTTCTTGAATTTGATATTTTGGATGAGTTTAGAAATTCTTATGAAAAAATTCCTTTGTTGCAAGATATCAAAGATATTAAATTTTTTGAAAAAACAATAAAGAAATTATGTATTAAGAAAACTAGCAGAAAGAAAAGAGATCCACCCACAATTGAGGTCATTGGCAAATTAGCTAGTCTCATGTTTGCAAAAACAACAATTGAAAAATATATTGATCCTGGGATACCTATGGCTACCATTTGAATCAATGATTTTTCAGCTCCAAATACTTTAATATATTTTGGAGCATCTATAAATGTCATGACAATAAAAACTATGAAATATTTGAAATTTCCCAATATTCGACCTACTACTAAAATTTTGGAGCTAGCAGATGGACCTAAAGTTGTACCACAGGGAATATTAGAATACATCATTGTTTCTTTGGATTCATGGGAATATCCTATATACTTTCTAATCTTGCAACCAAAGAAAATTAAGCAATCCATCCTTTAATTCTAGGTAGACCATTGTTAGCCACAACAATGCCTTCATTGGATGCAGATTAGAAAGTATGATCATAGCACATGGGGATGAAAGGAAAAAACTTACACTCTATCCTCCAACACAATATCCTTCTTTGTTATCATGGATTTATGAAAAACAACAACAAGAAACCCAATATGTTCTAAGTATTAATCAAGTCTTTAATTTGTGAGAAGAGGAAGAAAATGAGGATCTAATAGACCTTTTCATCCCAGAACCTGATATTTAGGAGCAACTAATAATAACACAATATGAAGCTACAAAACATATTTTAAATCAATGTTTTCAAGAAAATTGTACTATTAAATAATTTAAAAATTCATTTCAAAATTATTTTTCCTGTTAACTCAATTACCAATTCACAAAGAAAAATGATTGAAATCAATCGTGGAAAGAGTTTAAATATTTGTAATAATTTACAATCATCACAAGAACAACAGGTAATTGCATTATTACATAAATATTCAAAATAATTTGCTTGGGATTACACAGACATGCAAGGAATTCATTCAAAGACATGTAATCACCATATCTATACTAATGATCATATCAAACTAGTGAGACAACCACAAAGAAGAATGACTCCTATGATGAAATAAATAGTGAAAGAGGAACTGCAAAAATTGTTACAGGTAGGAATCATCTATGCTATTTCAGATAGTCAATGGGTTTCTCCCTTAGTTGTGGTGCCAAAAAAAAATGGAAAATGGAGAATAAGTGTACATTATAGGGAATTGAATAAATCCACATTAAAATATAATTTCCTATTACCATTTATTGACCAAGTACTAGATTCATTACGTAGAAAGAAATTCATTTCTTTTCTTGATGGATTTAGTGGATACAATCAGATTAAAATAACATTGGAGGACCAGGATAAAACCACATTTACTTGACCATGGGGAACATATGCATATAATGTTTTTCCCTTTGGGATATGTAATGCACCTGCTATTTTTCAAATAGAAGTCCATGCAATATTTGTTGATCTAATTCATGAATGTGTAGAGGTCTACATGGATGATTTCACTGTATATGGAGGAAAATTTGATGATCGTTTGAATAATCTTGAATTTTTTTTAAAGATAAGAATAGAGAAATATCTATCCCTCGAAAATGAAAAATTATTTATAATGTTAATTGAAGTGATAGTGTTGGGACACCACGTTTTGTATTCAAGAATCAACGTAGACCCAACAAAAATAAAAGTCATTGTTAAATTAATGCCACAAACAACCCAGAAAGAAGTAAGAAGTTTCTTGGGATATGTAGGCTATTACAAAAGATTCATTGACAATTTTAGTAAAATAGCTCTACCTCTATTCAAGTTACTTGCAAAATACATTGAGTTTCAATGGAAAACAAATTGTAAAAATGCATTTGAAATATTAAGAGAAAAATTGTCAGTAACACCCATTCTTCGAGGACCAAACTGGTCATTTCCATTTTAGATATCTACTGATGCATATCATACAAATATAGGAGCATCACTTGGACAAAAATAAAATCTGTTTAATTATTCCATATACTTCATAAGAAAAAATTTAACTCCGGCAGAATTGAACTATAAAGTCACAAAAAAGGAAATGTTAGTTGTTGTGCATGTAATTAATAAGTTTATGAATTATATGACATACTATCAATTGTTCATTCATACAAACCATTCAGTCATTAAATATTTAATGAACAAAGAAATTACAAATGGCAGAATTACTAGATGGCTGTTATTAATGCAAGAATTTAATATCATTGTTCTAGATCGACCAGGTAAAGATAATCAAGTAGAAGATTTTCGGTCAAGGCTTCATTCACTTGGTGATCCAATTCCTATTTCAGACAATTTTTCAGATTAACATTTATTTTCTATAATAGCTAAAACCCCATGGTTTGCAGACCAACTATTTATCATTTGGATTATTACCATCCCATTTCACCAATAAGCAGAAAAGAAAAATAATTAGAGAAATTTCTAGATATAGTTGGGTCAATGGTGACCTCTTTTATACTATTTTTGATCTATTAATAAGAAAATGTCTCAGAGAAAATGAAATTCGTGATATTTTGAAATCATGTCATTACAAGCCATGTGGTGGCCATTTGCAGACAAACTGACAACATACAAGGTGCTAAAACTTGGCTACTATTGGTCAGCAATCTTCAAGGACTCAAAAGGCTATGTTAAAATATGTGACAACTACCAAAGAACTGGAAGACCTGTAATATCATATGAAATGCCATTGAGACCACAAGTACTCATAGAGAAATTTGAACAATGGGTTCTCGAATTTATGGGACCAATTAGCCCGCCTTCAAATGGAAAGAATTAAATTCTAGTATGCACAGATTATTTTACAAAGTGTGTAGAAGAAAAGGCAGTGGCAAGAGAAATAGAAGAAACAGTGGTTTCATTCCTCTTTGAGGAAATATTTATCAGATTTGGAGTTTCGAGAAAAATTCTTACAAAGCAAGGAGCACAGTTCACCTCCAAATTTTTTTGGGATCTTACAGAAAAGTATAAAATCAAACACATAAAGTATACTCTGTACCATCCCAAAGGAAATGGACAAGTAGAATCCACTAGTAAAGTCTTGGAAAATATCATGACAAAAACATTGCAAATGAACATAAACGATTGGTCAGAAAACTTAAGATATGCACTATGGGCATACAGAATTACATGGAAGAATACAACAAGATTCAGTCCATATCATTTGGTATATGGTAAGGAAGTTCTGTTACCCATTGAATTTCAAATTCATACATATAAACTTGCAGTAGAATTGGGATTGGAACTATCAGAAGCACATCAACAAAGAGTCATGCAATTAAAAGAACTAGATGAAATCAGAGAACATGTGGAGCATACATCACTAGTGCAACAACAGAGAATCAAGTGGCATGGCAGATTTATTAAAAGTAAAAATTTTCATAAAGGAGATTGGGCATTATTTTTCACTCCAAGTTCAAAGATTTCAAAGAAAATTTTACAACTCATTGGCTTGGGCCATATGAGATAGAAGAATTTTTTTACAATTGAGAATTTAAAATAAAAATAATTAATGAAGCAACAATTTCATTTATAGTCAATGGACATAGGCGTAAGGTCTATAATAAGCCTATCAATAAACATGAATTTCTTAAAAGAGTCTAAACAAAAATATGGAAATAATGGAATGGCATAGTAATATGCCTTCCTTACTTCCATAAAATAATAATAATCAAGGAGTTTGGTTGTGAAAATATAGGAAACTAGCACAACAAAAACTCAAATTCATAATGGAAAACCAACTGGTTTGGCCAATATGAATTCCCTATTTTGTTTTACTTTTTCTTCACTTAGATTTTGTAGAAATAATCCTTCAAAATTCCAAGATATGAGGAGAAGTCTTCAAATAAGAAAGGGGGAAGATTCATAATAAAACTATGCAAATAGTTTAAGAAGTTGTACTGCAGAAGGGACCTAAAATATGATTAAAATATCATTGTAGAAGGGACCTGAAAAATCATTCAAATATCATTATATAAGGGACTTTAACAACGTCAATATTCATTAGAATGGACCTGAATCATTATCAGATGCAAAAAGAACATGAAACAACATAATCTACATCAAGAGAATCAAATAAGTAGATACAAGCATCTAGATTCCTTCAAAATTCATATTTGAATAACTATCATCATTAAAAAGAGTCAAGTATGGAAAAACTAGAAAAATATCAATGAGAATTGACATTGAGCTATTATGTAAAAGGAGAAGTATTTTAAGTGGAAAAAAAATGTTCTTAAAACCTTTGATTTTGAATATTTTTTTCTAGAATTGTTAAAACTAATTTAACTTGGATATGCATCGTATTACATTTATCATCCTACATTCTACATTTATCCTACCTATATCCTAGATCATATACGTTTATCCTATCTAAATCCCCCATTAAAAACATTACATTAACCTATACTACCCTCATCATAATCATATTACATTCATTATCCCACCCTCATCATAATCATATTATATTCATTACCCTACCCTACATCCTACATTAAAAATTTTAGCATAGTCCTACATTAGCCACATATACTCCTACATTATCCTCCAACATAAAAATAAGCATTTTTCATCAAAAATTGAGGCCAATTTTTTTTTCCCATAACGAATTTTTACTTGCCTACAAAAACAACAAGAGTTAGTGTCATAATAAGAAAAAATTGATTTTGAAATGACCTATGCATATGGTCATTTCAAAAAAAAATTAATGATGAGAATATAAAATGACAAACATAAGAATCGAAAGGAAAAATATATGAAATGCAACATACAATATGCAAACATGCGAAAAGGAGTGAAAAGAGAAATGTATTATTGCAAAAAAAAACAAAAGCGGCCATATAAAGAAATGAATAAAGCCATGTTGAAGGATGAACATAACAAAACGTGGGTAATGAAAAAAAATTATGGTGATAAGATAGACATATAAACCCATGGAAGGCAGAATGTACATGAATTGGAATAACGCAGTAAAAAATGTGACACATAGGCAGCCACAGGTACGTAAGTCAGAGTATGAGCTAGGAGCGGTAAAACAATCAAAACACATCCAAACAAACACACCAAAATCTGTGTAATGCTATCTTTCACCATCATAGCACAAACTAAGCTCTACATAAGTCTCTCTTCCACCATAAAAGAAAGAAATAAGCTCAGAAGGTCAGAGTAATGTTGTGCATGTAGGAATTTACAGGGTAAGCTCCGTAGATCAAGAACCAAAGGTCACCGCTCACAAATAGATCACAAATTAGTACACCAATATAATCACATGGTTAAAACCCTAAAAGAGGGAAGAAGTCCACGCCCTGAGCCAACGTAGCCACTTCAGGGAATTTATTAATATAAAAGAAAAGTTACATATGTTTCTCTCATAAACTATTACTAGACAAATGACCCTCCATGCTCTCTAAATATAGATCATGGACCAATCAGGTGTTAAGCCACGGATCAAGTGCCATTAATATCGAGGTGAGAGATAACCGTTGGATTACTAAAATTCGTGACCGTCAGATTTATAGTTACAAATGTACATGGTAAAGAAACACACTTTACCTAACTCTATAGTAGAGTAAGTTATTCTTAACTATTTCCTATGTGTCGGAATATCCTAACACATCACCCTTGTGGAAGATGGAAACAAGTAGGAAAAACGAAAAAACTTAAGAGAGGTTTTGCGTAAGTCATAGAAGCCCTGAACAAAGAAGAATTTGCATAAGAAATACGCGAGGAGATTAAGACATCTGTGGAGAAATAAGGAAGAAATACATCAGTTTTAATGAGGATATTGAAGACCAAGATATCCAATGTGCCAAGTTGACCGTGCTTCCCAACAAAATCCAAAAATTCTGCAAAGAGAAGAGGTAAGAATCAATTCCGGAATTCTATCAGCACTTGAATGAATTCCAAGGGAATTTAAGCTCAATATTTTGGATAAGATGTGTCATTTTATGAGGATTTAGACTTCATTTATGGATTTGAAAACTCTGCCACAATTAAACAGACCTTTCCACCTCCATAATGAATGAATATTCAGAGATGTTGAAGAGGAGTTCTAATTAAAACGATATTATTTAACACAAGAAAGTGAGTTATTACTCGGAGAAATTTACAAGTTTTCTCCCAAATAATCGAAGATCATGTATTCTAGTTCGAATTCCTTCATGCATAGTTGTGAAATTATTACATATGAAAAACCCATAGTCCTATTTTTCATACACATAGTGAGCAAATTTTTCCTATTTTCATAGACACAGTGAGAAAAAATTTTAAACAGAGGAGATTTTCGTGAAAATTTTGGGAAAAATAGAGATTGAAGCACGCTTTTATGGAATATTAAAACATTGTTAAGGTGTTTTTATGTGTTTTACACAGTGAGAAAATTTTTCTATCAGTTTTGAAGAGTAGTGGACTCCTTTGTGCAGAAAAACAGAGGAGATTGAAGAAGATTCAAGCAAGGGAATAATTTCATTTTCTTTCAAAGAGCTTCAAAGATCAGGTAAGCCTATTTACCTTGATAATTATCCATGAATGAAAATTGCATGAATAAAAGGGCAGAGGTATATATATACATGAATTTTTATTTATGATGAGGATGTTAACTATCCAAGGATACATTAGTTAGTATATAGAGCACATTGCAAACAAAATTGAGCTAAAGGTATTCAAGATATAAACTGGTGGAAAGAAACCATAGAGATATTGTATCAACCATGATTGATAGGTTTTCTTCATAAATTTAATTGGAATAGTGACAAGATTACACAATAATTCATAAATAATTATGAACTGGGACAAACAATAGTGGGTGATCTCTCAATACCACGAAACCCATAATTTTTTCCCAAGATCTAGGTCTTCCATTAATAGGTGAAGAATGCCACAAAGGTTTACATTTAAAAGAGAAAGGTTGGACATTATTCTTAGAAAAAAAAAAGAGAAAATTATCCTTTGACAAAGAAAAAGGAATCCCAAGGGACTGGTTAAGTGAACCATGGTCGGAATTAGTATTGATCATCCAAAGATATTTTACATGTGACAACCAGTTTACTGTAGTCTACCTTTAGCACATTAGGATACTTCAACACATGAAAGGAGAATCCAAGATTAATCGACCCTATTTCTTCTCAAGGAGATTGATCAAAATTATAGAGGGTGTTAAAAATAAAACTGAAGCAAAAGAAGCACACATTTATCATGAAGGGCTCATTAAAATACTTGTAGAACATCAGGTGACAAGTAAGGGATTGATTTGGAAATAATTTTTGGTTCATCATCATCTTGAGGGGAAAACTACAAAGGAAAAATTTAAGAAAATGCATGTGACTAGGATCATTATGAATTCTCCTATGTATCTTAGGACTAGATCAAAGAAGAAACAAGATAGTGTCATGATTGAGAAAGAAATATCCTTCCTGTCTATTCCTAGGAAGCCTAGGAAGAAAACGCAGGAAGAGACAAGTGAAAAAGAAAAAGGCCAAGAGGTAGAAATCGTTGAACCTCCAACAACATAAAAACTTATTAATGAGATATTGCAAAGAATGGAGAGAGGTTCCCAAGAAAAGCCTTTAGTGAAGGATTCCTACATTGAGCATGCATGGGTAGGAGCCACTTCATCTATTCATTTGGTAAGGAGACTATATCAGAGGAAAGAGAGATGCATGAAGAACACCTCAAGAAGATATAAGTGTTGACAAGGGAGTTGGAGGTCAACAAGATTTTGGAAAATCATTTGAAGAAATAAAATTAGATGTACAAAGAAAAAAATAAAAATATAATCAAAGAAAATGAGAAATTGACCAAAAATCTTGGTAAGCTTGAAAAAATAACACTCTCATCTCCAAACAAGCTTATAGATGGCTCAAAGAGAAGAAAACATGGCAATACAAATATGAGAGACAGAAGCTAAAGGGAACCATCTACAATGAATGAAGGTATGACGGTGTTTATTATCTTATTCAAGTTGCACAACATGAGACTACAGGGTCAGGGAGAATGGGCACATCAACACTGAGAAGATCAAAGAGGATAAAGCAAGCATCAAGACATGCTTGAAGATCAACAAGGGGGAGATGTTGGCCCTTAATTTTGGTCAATTTTTCCTATTAAAAATCCACATAATTTCCATAATATTCCACCTTATATCATCCACATATTCCTTATTTTAAAATTATTATGCATATTCAGTTAAATAAATTATGTTTTTCGATTTTTAGATATTTTTGTAAAAATTCGGTTTTAAGAGTAATTTTGGACAAAACTGAAAATTATCGTAATAGCTTCATGGAATTCATATGTACAGGACACCTGGGTGTGAGCTGAGAATAGAATTGGAAATATTGGGAACCACAGATGAAAAATTATCTATTGGTTCGGTCAAACTGAGGTAAAACAAGATCGGTCTACGCTCGTCAAATATGACCTGTTTTTCAGAAATCCCTAGGAAAAAGCACAGAATTAGTATTTTTTTCGATTTTCCAGATTTTTTGAAACTAAATGGATGAGTTAGACCTAGATTGATGGTATTAGGATGGATAATAATGTTAGAGACATTATAGCATAGTTTTTTTTTTTTATCATTGGTCTATTTAAACCAAGCTTATGAATCATTCAAGCATGGAGAATTTGTATAATTTTATAATGAGACTTATGAATATTTTGAGACAATTTGAGGAACCAATTCCACCTTCTATTTGTTCTTCATGTTGTATATGATTGATTGAATTTTCTGTAGCTGAGAATTTCTTCAAGTGTGTAAGGCAAGGGTTGAGGGCCCCCACACCAAGCTAAGTACACTTTTTGCTTAAATTAGCATACTTTTCATGAACTGATTTTGCTTCATATTTATTCAGTCATTTAGATGTGTGGATATTCCTTATGTTTTCTGTATAATTCTTGGTTTAGTTCTAATTTTCATATGAAGGGGAAAAAAAGAGTTTAAGTTAAATTCTCCTTTTATCTGATTAGGAACAACAACTAAAATTCATCTTATTTTCTTTGCTTGAGTTATTTCCTAAATTTATAGTTTTAATGCAATGGTAAAATGATGGAATATAATTTTAAAGAACGAGAATATGGACCTCCTAAGTTAGGAGCCCCTTCTCCTACTTTTTATACTTCATAAACTATTGTCAATCATTTATTTGGTTTCACTTCATGAAGGTAGTACTATGGAGAAGGAAAATAAAGATCTCCTAAGTTAGGAGCCTCTTCCCTCACTTATTACATATTGAATCAGAAATTACTTGATTATATTTTATATTTGTAATATGCATTTCCATAAATATTAGAATTTAGAATATATTTGTAAGATGCATTTATTTC
The DNA here is from genome assembly GCA_034641835.2 of Pinus albicaulis. Lineage (NCBI taxonomy): Eukaryota > Viridiplantae > Streptophyta > Pinopsida > Pinales > Pinaceae > Pinus > Pinus albicaulis. The sequence goes on from CM076575.1 coordinate 570,360,368, forward strand.
AATTTCTACATTTTCTCCTCTAAAATTGACTACATCTGAAATCCATATATTTTGGACATGCTTCCAAGTTTACAAACCCGGATTGATAAGTAATTACTTGTGTTAGTTTACCTAGTAAATTGACCCAACACACATGAAAATTTTCAACTTTTGCAAACCATTATTTGTTAAATTACAAACTATAATAGAATAGGCTAGAGCCCTCATAGCAGGGATCATGGCCCTTTACAATCACACTGATACAAGAAATGCAACTAGTGCTTGGTGTTAGTCCTTTGACAACCAATCTATCTTGGAAAAGGCAACACTTGACCCAATTTTTTATGGTGGCCACACATAGCCCTTTCAGCCCACATGTCCTAAACACATCTAGCAGGTCCTCTTGCCTCCCATTATGCAACTCCTCGATATGCCTCTATGAATGAACTCAACTCCCTTAGGATACTGAACTTGGCTAAAAAGCCTTTACCCTCTATCTACCTATTTTTTCCTTTAATGATTAGGGGCTTAGTTTTATTCTCAAAAATGAAAGTTCTCATATTGGATTGGATCCTGAAGGACCGCTTAGTGCTTGATGTTCTAAATCTGGTGCACTTAGTTTCACGAACAATGGTCATCGTATGCTCGTGGAAATGACTGTCCATTTTGATAAACAGGTAATTTAAAAATAATAATAATAGTCAGATGCCTAGTCAACAATCTGTACTGCTGAGATGGAATGTTGACTGTGCAGGTCATTTTGATTGGAAATTCCTCAGGTGAATGGTAAGCTGCCAAGTGGCATCATGGCACTGGTTCGTATTTGGGGTGATGTGGTGTAATTTTATTGGGTTAATTTTTGAGCCAACGGGGTGAGTACACGTGGTGCAACCTGGGGCTGCCATGTGCCCCCCCTCCCCCAAGTTGTATTATGGTGTAAATTTATTTGGTCAAATTACGGGTGGAGGCTTTGCGGTTCGACCCCACGACCTCCCGCCACACAACACAACGTGTTACCAGCTCACCTATCAGATAGTTCTTAACTATCTATGGACTCCACTTATATTTTAATTAACCTTGTTTTATGGCAAGGGTAAATTTTGGCGAACCCCAAAGGGCTAGCCTAGGTCCATAGGACCACTGCCCAGGACCAATGGCAGAGCTCCAACAAATAATGTGGATTTTAAATTTTGCTCACATATTGGATAGTTCTTAACTATCTATGGAATCCGCTTATATTTGAATTAACCTTTGTTATATGGCTGGGGTAAATTGTGGCAAACCCCAAAGGGCCTGCCCGGGTCCATAGGATCACTACCTAGGACTAGTGGCGGAGCTCCAACTAATAATGTGGAGTTTAAAGTTTTGAACCATGATCATTAATTCTTAATCCAGATTAATATGCGCTAATCCAAAGTTAAATGCAGATTAAGTTAAGTCCACAGTTAGCGCTTAACGATTCTTAACTAGTTCTTAAACTCCACCTAGCACTAATTGTGGGTTAATTGGCGAACCTCCAGATTCGAGGAAACTACAAGTTATAGTTATATTTATCTATTTTAGGGCCTGAGATAGTGGGGAAAAATGAAGAGTCCATAAAGTTTGTAATTTTCGACAAATTCAAGCTCATAAAGAGTTTAGCTAATTGTTTTTAGCCATTTTGGGCTCATTGGAGCAAGTTACAGGAGTAAAATAGCATTGTAGACAGTTCAATTTGACAATTTTAGCATAAAATAGAGGCCCAAGCCATGGAAGTTGGACTAAGGAGATGTATCCTAGGAGGGGTGAACTCCATCATAAAATACATGTGTTAATGTTACGTATGGTGATGTTCTATACTTTATTTTTTGTTCTCCAACTCTTGTTTTTAAGTTAAAATTCTCATTAAATTGACATGAAAAATACTCATGAGACTTGATAATTTTCAAGAAAAATTGAACCCTTAAGCACACATAAGACATTAAATTCATAATCTGAAAGAGTAATTAGCATAGTAACACTGACATACTCCAATACAAATCATTTTTGCTATCAGAGCTCAAGTTCTTTAGGTTTTTTTGTGTAAGAAGGGAACTAATTGTTTCTAATTTTGTGTCATTCTTATAAGGTTAAAAATCAAAAGAGGAGAAGGGAAGCTAGTTGAGAGCCCTGCAGTTGCATCAAGAGGAGGGAGGGAAATTTTTCCAATTTCTTCAACACTAGCACATCCTTAAGTTGAATTTGAGTCTTTAGTGAGCATGTCTCATAAAGGAGAACTATCAAGATAGAGGATGAGAGAGCATTCAGGAAGGCATTCTTTGGTATGATTGGCATGGTTAAAGTTCTCTATGAGGAAAGGAATGTAAGGATGCAAGGAGAGAGTTCAAGCCCTCCAAGAGGAGAGGGTTCTCTAGGAGGAGGAGGCCTGATGGAAAGAAGCCACCATCCACTCCACCATCATTCTCATGAACACCATCTTCAACTTCCTCATCATCATTTTCCACTACCATAACCCTTCCATCTGTTCATACACATACTTCAAAAGGAGTTGGTTAATCAACTTTTCTTAAACTTCATTTTATGTTTGAGCTTCCAATGTATAATGGTTAATTGAATGGAGAGAATATGGATAATTGCATTCGTCAATTTGAGATTTATTGTAGAATTCAAAACCTTCAATAAGATGACATAAAGATTCAATTGGCTTCCTTCAGAATATAGGGATAGACACTTGTATGGTGGGAAGAAAATACATAAGAGGAGATTAAGAAACATTGTAATATCTCAATGTATTGGTCAATTTTTTTTTTCCTTTAAAAGGAAATTCTATCCTCTAACCTATATGAAAAAAGCTATTATGAGTTGGCAAAAGTTTAGGAAATTGAAGGGTCAAACTATGCAATATTATACTCATGAGTTTAGGAGAAGATATCTTATGTTAGGATTTCATTGGCATAGCCAATAAACTTTGTTGAAGTACATAGGTGGATTTCATAGTTACCTGAAACATACCATCCTCATGTTTAATCCCACTAGTTTAGATGAGGTATGTGTGAAAGCTAAACACCTTGAGGCAAGAGGGAAAAATGTATAACATGAGGGTAAAAAGAAACCATTCAAGGGTGGTGAAAAATGAAAGAGTTTCAACGGTAAACAAAATAAGAATGCATCCATTAAGAAATAAGGGGAGAAAACCACATGTACCCATTTTTACAAAGAGGGTCATGATTAATCCCACTGCTACAAACTTCATCTAGAATTGAGGCCTAAGAAATTCAATAATAAGGGGAAACAAAACACAACTGCTACCACACAATAGGTTCTTGGATCTGATTTAGAAGATGAGACTAAAATTGCAGCCATGGTCATGAAGGGAAAAGAATCCATAGCAAGTACTCGTTCCTCAAATTTTCATAATAACACTTCAAATGAAGAAGCCATACTATAGTTGTTTCATGTAAGAGTAATCTCAAAACATACAAAAATCGACACACTATGTGATAGTAGGTCTCAAGCGAACTTAATATCTGAAGACTTAGTCAAGAAGATGAATCCTGAAAACTTACCTCATCATAAGCCATACCCATTGGGTTGGATAACCAAAGATAGAAACTTACAGGTTACAATTAAATGAATTTTCCAGTTTGCAATTACCACAAATTATATTGATGAAGTTGAGTTAGATGTTGTACTGCTTGACATATCTGGAACTGTTTTGGGTAGCCTATATCTCTATGATAGGAAAGAAATCCTCTATCACCGTAAGAACAAGTACCACTTGTTCAAATATTGGGTGGAATATATTTTGAGAACTCATCACAAAAATCTAAACCTTTGTTTGGTTAATGCTGGGAAAATGAAAATAAGTAAACTCAAGAAAAAAAATTGATCTTATTATGATCAAACAAAATAATGATAAGGATTTTGAATATTTTGAAGGTTGTGATGATAGATTAAAATCTGATTTTTTTGATGTGATAATTTAGCATGGTGGGATGTTTCAAGATCCAAAGGGGTTACCTCCCAAGAGGGGAATCCAACATGAGATACAGTTGCAATAGGATATTCCACTCCCTAACATTGGCACGTATCACATGTCGATAATGGAAAGTGCATAAATCGAGAAGCAAATCCAAGAATTGTTGAAGAAAGGTATTATTCATCCATATACCTCACCATGCGATTCATCAACTGTATTGGTGCCCAAGAAGGATGGTACATGGCACATCTGTGTGGATTTCCATGCACTCAACAAAATGACGATAAATAATTGTTATCTGCTCCCAAGGATTGATGATTTGCTAATCAATTGAGGTATGCAAAGTATTTCACTAAGTTATATTTAAGGAGTGGTTATCATCAAGTTAGAACAACTAAATATGACATATGGAAGACCACATTTAAAACTGAACAAGGTTTGTTTGAGTGGCTTGTTATGCCTTTTGGTCTTTGCAATGCTCCAACTACTTTCATGAGAATAATGAATGATGTATTAAGACCATTTCTAGATGAGTTTTTCATTTTCTACTTATATGATATTTTGATATTCAACAAATCGTGAGAAGAACATGTCTTGCATGTGAACAAGGTGCTTGATGTATTGAGAAAGGAAAATTTTTTGTTTTAAGATGTCGAAATGTGAATTTGGAAAAATGTCTTTAGTGTATTTGGGACATATTGTTGGCGGAGGTGAGCTGAAGATACACCCCTCTAAAGTTGATGTCATTTTGAATTGGCCTACACCCAAGTCAGTCACGGAGGTAAGAATTTTTCTAGGAGTAGCATAGTTATGGAGGAAATTAATTGCTAATATTTCCTCTATTGAACCTCAATTACATGCATAGATTTGTTAATAAATTCTTTCAGTGGGGAAGAAATCAACAAAAATAATTTTATGCTTTGAAGAAGAAGATCAGTTCAGCACCAATATTAGCTTTACCAAAATTGAGATAGCCCTTTGAGATTCAGATAGAGTCAAGTGACTATGCCATGGGTGCAGTCCTCTTACAACATGGTAAGACTATTTTATTCCATTCAAAAATGTTTAATGGTGCAATGATAAATTATCCTACATATGACAAGGAGATATATGTGTTGGTACAAAGTGTGAAGAAATGGAAAAATTATTTGATGGGAAAGGAAACCATCATTCACACCGATCACCAACCATTGCAATAATTGCAATCACAAACCAAATTGAACCAGTCAAGGCACTTTTGATGGATGGGATTCTTGCAGTAGTTCAGCTTGGTTATTAGGTATAACAAGGGTATATACAACAAGGTTGTTGATATGCTTTATAGGCTGATTATAAATGTAGCTATTTTACTCAAGAATACTTCTGTTTTACATGAAATATACATTGAAAAATATGAATTTTACAATGACTTTCAACATGTTTATGAAAATTTGAGTCAAGGTCGCCAAGTTGAGGAGTTAGATTATCATGTTCACAATAACTTGTTGTGTAATTTGGGAAATATTTGTATTCCATAGGGTTAGAGAGTGAATGTCATAAGGGAAGCACATACTTCTCTTATTGTGGGACATTTTGGTGTAACAAAAACATTGAAAAGTCTTCATATGTATTCTTCTTGGCCTCACATGTTTGAAAGTGTGTCACGTTTTACTAAAGGTTTTTCTTTATGTGCAATCAGTAAGCCTAGTAATAGGAAGCTAGGATTGTACACAACACTTTCGGTTCCTTCACATCCATGGGAGAGTATCTCAATGTATTTTGTAGGAGGTCTTCCTTTGTCGAAAAGAGGTCATGATTATTTTTATGTAGTTGTGGATAGGTTCATCAAAATGTATATTTTGATGCCATGTAAAAAGCATGTTACAGCTGAAAAAAACAACTCATATTTCCTTTCAAAATGTATGGGTTCATTTTGGGTTGCCTACATTTATTGTAAGTGATCGTGATTCTGGATTTGTTTGGAATTTTTGATCAAGTTTGTGGGACTTGATGGACACTAGGTTGAAGAAGAGTACAACCTTTCATCCGTAAAAATATGGTAAAATTGAGGGGGTTAATAGAAAAACCATTTATCTTCTTAGATGATATTTCAACAAACATCCTAAGTTATGGGATGAACAGTTACATTACATTCAACATGCTTATAACTGTGCCAAACATTCTTCTACTAAAACACCGACATTTGAGGCAACTCTTGGTTACTTTCCAAAGTCACCATTAGATTTCATCTTTTGGAAATATGTAGCTACCTATGTACCTAACGACATAGATAAAGAAAAGAAATTCGTTGAGAAAATTTAGTTGATTCATCAAATAGTGCAAGAGAAAAAAGAGAAAAGTCAAGAAAAGTACAAGGCAAGGCATGAAAAACATCAGGTGGATCATAAGTTTCAAGTTGATGATGAAGTTTGGCTTCAAATCAGAAAGGAAAGGATTCAAGGAGAAGGTAAAAAGCTAAAACCAATTTGTTATGGTCCTTTCAAAATTCTGGAAAATAATGGTAATAATTCCTTCAAGATTGATTTTCCTTCATACATGCAAATTTTTTTAGTTCTTAATGTTGAAAATTTTAGATTGTATGAGCCTCCTTTGATTGAAGATCAAGGAGAGAATGTTCAAATACCATCTATTGAATAATTTTCACCAAATTTCTTTGTTGAGCTACAACAAGACACCATAATTGATAAGAGGATAACAACATCGACAAGAGGAAGTGTTCAATATATTTGAGTGGGTCTTAAAGGAACAAATCCTTCAAAGACAAAATGGATTGAAATTGGGAAGGTGAGGGAACTGTACCCTCACCTGTTCAACAACTGAATATGATATTTTGGGGTCTAAACTCTTCTAGTGGGGAGGAATGATCAAGGGCTCATTTTTATGCTTAAAATTCAATTTTATCATATTGAATCATAACCTGAAAAACCATGTAGTGCTCACCATTCTCAATCTGGTGCACTTCGTTTCATGAAAAATGGTCAATGTAGCATGCCAAAAGCGACTTATGTCCACTTTTATAAACAAGTAAATTAAAAAAAAAAATGATAGTCAAATGCCTAGTCAACAGTCCGTAATGCTGACTTGGCATGTTGACTGTTCAGGTCATTTTGATTGGTGTTTCCCCTGGCCAATGGTAAGATTGCAAGTGGAATCAGGGCACTGGTTCGTAAACAAGTCAATTTGACAACTTGAGCATAATATAGAGGCCCAAGCCATGGAAGTTGGAACAGGGAGATGTAGCCCAAGAGGGGTGAACTCATTCATCAAATACCTGTGTTAATGTTATGTATAGTGATGTTATGTACTTTATTTTTTGTTGTTCAGCTCTTGTTTTTATGTTAAATTGATCATTAAATTGACATGAAAAACACTCATGAGACTTGATAATTTGCAAGAAACCTTGAACCCTTAAGCATACATAAGACATTGAATTCATAATCTGAAAGAATAATTAGAACAACAATAGTAATATACTCCAATTCAGATCATTTGAGGTCTGCAACAATTACGGTTTTCAATCAGTTGTCCACAAATCCATTTTTGAATAACTCTTTGGTCTACCCATTTTTTCCATACTCCTGCTCCAAGATGGAAATTCTAGGGTTATGGAGGTTTCCCTTCTTCTCGCTGACTCAATCCTATATAATACAATGAGCTACGGCTAGTTAGATAACCCACTTGACTGGTACTTTAGTTCTTCAAAGTCTACACATCCTTAGGCCCAACACACCTACCCTTCTACCAGTCCTTTTTTCCTTCACAAGTACAAGACTTAGGTCTCTTATTTTCCAGTTGCCTAACAACCCTCCAACTGTACTTGGATTTCCATCAATTATTTTACTGATCTAGTGCCCACAACACTACCCTCATCTAGGGCTCTTCAAATCTGCCACCTAATAGTGATTTGAGTCGTCTCAACATCACTATTATTGTGTACCAATTTATTTGTTTTCCAATCTATTAATAAATATTAACTACTTCTCTTATCATCCTTCTAGAAATTTGTAGATGCTTGAACTAGGGTCACAAATCATCCACTAATAGTCCATTTACTAATTCTTTATAGGTTTTGTCATATCTCTGTCCAAAACTCTATGGAAATTCCACCAAAATCAAATCCTCTTCATGTCAATCCATTCCTAATATGGTACATTTCTTCTACTCAATGTTCTACGCAGGTTCCACCTTCTTTTGAATTTTCTATCTCTGTACATAATTATGTAAATAATCTTCCAAATATGTGGTATATATTGCAGAGATAAAACTCTCTCTAAGTGTCATGACCTCTCTTCTTTTACGCATATTTTTCAATCTTAAGGGCATACCTTATGGAATGAACATGCTAGGAAACCTCCTTAACTAGGGCATTATAATTATATTCTAATTTATACGCTATCCAACCATAGCAAGAATAACGAATCTTGCCCCCATAAGAGACTTGGCCTAGTTCATATGGATCCATACATTCTGAGCATTTATTTGATTGAATATTGACCTAAAATTTATATATCTATGACCCTCAAACTACAGTTACCTAAGTCAATATTACAGAAGTTACTAACCACCACAAGATAGGGTCTCAACCCTCTCTACTATTTAAAATTTTGATGCGGCCTTCACACATAAACACCAATGAAATCACATGCCGTAATTCTCATGATCTGTATCTCTTAAGCTCAATTTTCCATAAGAGAACTAAGAGTATTCCATCATACTTCCAATCTCGAAAATATTAAGGTACACGACATTATTGTGAACCACCACATGATGATCTTACTCTTGGTGGATGATCATGGCCTCTGTTTATCAACCCTTACTGAACCCTCTAACTCGACCTAATTTAGGACTACATATCTCTTTTCCTCCTTAATCAAATGAGCTCCTTCTGATTTTATGTTCTTTCCTTCATAATAAGGCCTCCTTAAACAAATTTCCCTAGCTAGGCATATTAAGAACCGTCTATAACTTATGGGCTTTCTCCACCTAGACCTTAGGAAACATTATTTTTCCTTTTTATTTCCCTTTTAGATTTTAATCCCCATCTTGGGTGTAAAACCCCTTCCCTTGGGTTCTTTGCTGGAAAATATTTTTGTGACCAAACTCACAAAAACCCATCTCACTAGGCTTGTGGAGTACATTCCAAGCTACACAGTTCAACAACATAGTATATTTGTAGTAATCATAACTTGGTTAAGCTCTTGCAGACAAGCAAGGACTTGGTTAGGTTCCCAAGTTGCAAATTAAGTAAGGGTAGTTATGAGGGCATGATAGTTAGAGAGGGTTAGGGCATGCCAAGGAATGAAAAGGCATGCTAACACATGTTGAAAAGTTTCAATGCATTCTGGGGAGTGTTAAGGACTGTAGAGGCATCACAAGAGAGAACTAGGTCTAAATTCATGGAAATGAACAAATAAGACTATGTGCTAGAGATTGTGAGTGAATTCAAGTGTGCCAAGGGCGAAGTGAATGAGAAGAGGTTCATAATAGGATTTTCAAGAGGAAACCCTATGATTTTCATAACGGGCTTGACAAATAAATGTTATTTAAAGGTAGATTGTGTGTTGGGCACAACACTAATTTTCTTTTATCTATTGGTTTTATATGACATGTGGCACACTTTGGCCAAATTATAATGTTTTAAACTAATTTAGACAATTCCATATTGTACGTTGTTCTGTATAAGTGTTGGGGAACTCAAATTGTGCCAACTTATATCTTGTGTTTATTGTGTATCTCGTGGTTCTTGCAAACTCTCAGTTAATGCTCTACTGTTTATATGAACAAACATACATGTGAAATATTTCCTATGTAAGATATATTGTTTCTTAGTTGTTTTAAGGCCATGGCTATATGTGATCCTTTTCTTGGTAAGTTCTTAATTGGGACAATTTCATCTTGGACATGAATAGCCTAAGATGAAGTATAGGCAGTTCTTAGGTGAACAAGGCACAATATACTTGTATTAGGGGAAATTGGCCAAGTTGATGTGGCTGAAGCAAGCCAAGGTCAAATGAACTATAGTTGTTAAGGACTTGATTTGGTTCCCAAGTCATGAAAACATGTAATTCTAGTTGTGAGGGCATGAGTGCCAAGGCATGCTAGCGAATTCTAACTTGTGCTAGATAGTTCGAAGGAATGTCAAATATGCTTAAGATGTATCAAGTGCTAAGGTGTGCCAAGAAGTGCAAGGGTGTGAAAATATGTGCCAAGGACTATCAAAGCAACAAAAAGGATAAAATAGTTAAAATACAAGTAAATGAACACATAAGAGGGTGAGTAAGTCATCAATTTACTCTTTCCAGGAGGGGCATGCTAGGAACACCAACACTAGTTGGAAATAGGTGACAAGTGCCAAGTGTTTGTGCTTTGTAAGTGCCAAATCATCCTCTGTTACTTCTCATCTACTTTCCAATAATTGATCTCAAATAAATCTAATATTAAACCATGCCAAAGCATACCAAGGCATATTAATGAATGCTATACATGATAATACTTGCCAAATGCCAAGACATGTCAAGTGCCGATGTCTGTTAGGGAGTGATATACATGTTACAAAGTGGAAGGGCATGTCTAAGAATACTAAAGTGTAACAGAGTGTGCTAATGCATGCTGAGGAGTGTTATGGAGTACTAGGGCAACACAAGGGAGCACTATGTCAAAATTCATGGAAGTGAATGAATATGAGGGTGTGTCAGGGAGTGTCAACGATTGCTAGCTAGCATGACAAGGAGGGAGTGACAAGGTATATTAAGCATTAGTAAGTTATGCTATGGAATATCAGGGCATGTCAAGAAGTTCCAGAGTGTGCTAGGGAGTTCCAATGTGTTTTAAAATGTGCCAAATAGTGTCAATACATGCAAGATGCTAAGACATGATAGGATGTGTTGGGTGCCAGGGTATGCCAATATGTGTCAAAGAGTATGAAGGAAAAAAAAATTAGAACCAAGCTAAAATTCAAGGAAATGAACACATAAGAAGGTTAATAAGTCAAAACTTTATCTTTTTCAAAATGGGCAGCCTAGGCACACTAATAATAGGTTCCAATATGTGTCAAGTTCCAATGTGTCCCAAGTGCTCATGTATGTTATTGCATGCCAAAGTGTTCCAAGGCATGCTAGGGACTACAAGGCATGCCAACACATGCTGGGAGGGTGGTATGATATGCTAGGGCCTTCCAACATGTGCTTAGGTGTCCCAGTCATGGCAAGATGTTCTAGGTACAAAGACATTATAAGACATGCGAGGTGCCAAGGAATGTTAGTGTGCCCCAAAACATGTTAATATTTTCCAAGAGTGTTGAGGAGTTCTATATATCTCTCATTAATATAATTGAAAAAGCTTGATTACATATTAAATAATATAGTTTCTACACATACTAGTGGAACTCCATCTAAAGGGGATTTTTTAGATAATAAAACTAATAGAGATGAATCATGTATTGACTCATAGGAAAACTATATTCTCGTTACTTGAGGGAAAGTATACACACTAATTACTTCATAAAAAAATGACTAACTCTAACCACTATATGGCCTTGGAAATGTAGTGAAAAAGACTCCACAACAATGGTATTAAATCATTATCTTTTGACAAGGAATATAGTAACATGCACATAGCTTCATTAAAAAATCCTGGAATGATCAATGATGATGAACATTTTTTGACTGTCAGCAAAAGTAACCAAAAAGAGAATTGGAGAGGGTAAATAAAAGGTCATCACTAGAAGTGTCACCGAAGAGAGAATTAGTGATAGACATTCCACAACCCTCACCAAAAGTGTGATTGAAATTGGATTTTGGTGACAAATCTTAAAGTACTGTCACTATATTCACTTACAATGACACTTTTTTAAGGACTGTCACCATATGTAACTTTGGTGATAGGCATGACCCTCACTAATGTCTTTTGTCTTGTAGTGTAGGGTTTATAAAATATACCAAAGATTCAATGAGCAGTGACTATTAGTTTGAATTAAATCGTCATTTCATGTTCAAACCAAAAAATGATGGACTTAAAAGAATGCATATTTAAAACCTAAATAATGAAACTATCAAGTTATAGCCTATAAATCCAATGACAAAAGAATTAGACTCATGTATATATATTGAAATACACTATAACAAAATGTTGAAAAACAAAGAATAAGAGTAAATTTTGTAGCATATATATCTAGTCGAGAAGGAACTTATACTAACAATAAAAGCCGTGCTCTAGTGCATAAGAAAGAATCTGGAAATTCCTTCAAGGAAAAATACTTGGAAATAGAAATTTCACACCAAAGAATACAAAATTAGCATTTTAACCTTGGAGAAAAGTTGAGTTATAGGACTTGTAGGCCTCTATTCCACAAATTCGAAATGAGAATTTAACTTAACAAAATTGACAACCAAGAATAGTAATTATAGCTTCGTAATAACCCTAATCATCATGGACCATTGATCAATCGAGAAAAAATTTCCATTGTAGATCTTAGGGTTTGATTTCAATTTTTTGTCATAACAAGCATTCAACACGTGGAATAAAATTAATTAAGTTGAAGGTTTGATAAGAGCCTAGTTAATGCTAGTTAAATATACCATTTTCCTCCTACAAATGACATTTGAAACATATAATACAAGGAGCGATGCTATGCAAGGATATAATTTGGTAAAGACAGGTTAATACATTGGTAAGTGATGTCATGCATTATATATGAAGTAGTATAATGTATAATTATATTTCCAAGGTCAGAGGTCGGGGTTTAGTATTAAAACACTTTTAGTCAAAGTTTATTAAGTGACTCGATTGTAAAACTAAAGCCAAAGGGTGGATGTTGAAATTAAAATGCTCCTCATTAAAATATTCCAAGTGCCAACTACGTGACTAAGGTTAGTCTAATTGTGATTTCACTCACTGGTCCCATTGTTGTTCTTTATGGAAAATTATATATATAGAAGATTATTAAAGTGATTCATTGGGTGTATAAAACTTAGGAAGGAATAATACATTTAACATTGGTGGACATATATATATATATATATATATATATATATATATATAGTTTATAAAAGAATAACTATACAAGGTTATTCTAAATGGTAAAGGTATAAAGTTTGCAATATAAATTAGCAAGATATCCAATATGTAAGTCTTAAAGCCCCAATGAAGTTTGAGACCGAAATAATTTTCCTTCAAGATATAAAATAAAAGGTTTATGTTGATTTGTAAAGAAATAATATATTATAAAGGATGTCATCAAAAGGATTATAATCATATAAGAGTGATAATACACCTAATTTACTTAAAAAAAAAAAAAGGTTGTATTTAGGTGTATGTTACAAGTGGTATCTATTGGAAAATATGGAGACTTGCATATTATAACTTATTTTCCTTAGCTCGATAATTAATTGTGATGTTAGATGCTATTTTTTTTTTTTTTTTCATAAATCAATACAAAAATAAGATGATCACAAATAGACAAAGTCCACAAGATATAGGCTCCAAGATAGGGAAAAACCCCTCCAAGGGGAAAACCCAAAAAATGCTTCTCTTCTTCTTTAGAATTTGCTTAAAAAAGAGACTTCCAAGACTCAAAGACACAAGCCAACAAACCCTCCAAGGCCCAAGTGAGCCCCAAAAGAATCTTCCTTGAGACAAATTCCAGTACCTCAAATCTCCTACACTACTACTGCAACTTCAACCCCAACTATAGAATTTATGCCATGCAACTTCGTCCCCACCCAAATGCTTTAGAATATTGATTTCTTGTAGTTGAAAACTTCACAAACACTAGTGATATAGAAAGAGAAATATCACCCTTGAAAAAATCTGATTTCTACCCCTCTTATTCATCATCTAGCTACTCTTCTTCACCTTTTTTATTGCAAAATGAACTATCTTGAGTGACTTTCCAAATGAGTTCGATATCCCTTCTATTTATAACCTTTCTTGGGGATTGAATAACCATCTCTTAGGTTGACTTGTCCTTTCGCTTAGGAAAACATGGTCTTGGGCTTATCCATGGATTTGACATGACAAAATAAATATTTTTTTCATTACAATGAGTCTGAATGGGACTATGACACATGACAATTATTATTATATATCCTAGAAAGACATAGAAATACATAGAAGACCTAAAATCGCAAAGAACATGCTTTTAACAGAAAAATGACTATGAAATCCATACTAAAAAATTAATATATAATTTTTTTCTTTCATTTTTCGTTCTTTATAAATAATATACAATGTCGTGATTATAATTACCTCATAATGAAGACCGAACCTAGTTACAATTTTCAACACTCCCTCTTAACTAGGGAGGTATTCATGCCACAAGGAATCTCAATAATGAAGCATTCTCATAAGAAGATTCTGATTGAGAAGCCATACTTTTTCAAGCATATTTATATTACTGTAATATCCCAAAATGGGAACAACAACAATATTAAACAATATTGCTTCAGAAATAGCGTAGTTCAGCAAATTAAGTGTAGGAGGCCAATATGGAGGCTCAAAATCTACTTATACATCAACAAATCAAATTTACAATGAGGCGCATACAATGTATAACACTAAAAGGGAAGACTTTTATGAAGAAAACCCTTAAAAAGTGGTGCTACAACAATGTATTAAACTGCAAAAAGGCTTGAAAACATTATTTTAAAGAGCTGCAGCAGTTGTATATTACACTCCAGATCTAGAGTAGATCTATGTACAAAATATTAGATCTATATCAGATATGTACACTAGATGAGTTCCTCTACAAATTCCCCTTGGGGTTTTGAGAAAAGCATGAAATACAAACAGTAGATCTGAGATTTAAAGTTGTAGATTTGCAATAATATTCAGAAATTTATGAAGAAAAATACAATAATAAGTAGATCAGATCTAAACATGACATGGATTAGATCTATAATCCATGGATCACCGTAGTGAAGGGTAGAACCCCAACACTATATACCTCTCCTCCAAAAGTATGGAAAAACACCTTGCAACTATATACCTGCAAATAATGTAGTCCTGGAAGGAGAACTACGCTGTAGGCTCTAGTACTAGTTTGGCCTGATGCCAAGATCTGAAAATGTAGCTCCAGTGATCCAGTACACTCTTGTCAATGGGATAGAAGACTTTCCCACTTAAAAGAGGCACTAGATTGGCCTAGATCTAAGTAGATCTAGCCTCCACTTGCTGCAACTTACAAGGACAACCAAACCCTCAATAGGATCTGTGTTGTAGTTCGAACATGAAGCTTGGCCAAATTCCTGATAGTGGAAAAGATCAACAAGACTCTTCCAAGAGGCCTCTCAAGTTAAGAGGTGGGATTCCCGATCAAGAAGACCCAGTGCTAAACAACACTATTCTTAGCTAAAAAGCAAGAGAATGATATATGTCTATACAGACAATATATTCAGAAAATGTAATCACATCAACAACCTTCTTCTGATGCCTTCCTCTTGCTTTTATAATATATAAGTCTTGCAAAATCCTAAACCATCTCAATGGTTTAGCTCCTTTCACATGTGCCACCTCCAACTAAGACTGCATTGTGCATCCATCAAGTTCATCCCCTCTACACAAAATTATTGATCTGGTCATGGTTGACCCAGTCAAATGCCTCCAACCCTTTCACACATAAGGGGTTTTATTAAGATGGCCCAGGTTTATCTTTGTTTACATGGGCATTGATTTATTTTTCTATTGTAGGAGGTTTTATTGTCCTCCTTTACACATTTATTCATGCAACAGGAAAAATAAAACAAAATTGTGTATTCCCATTAGCTTTGGCTAATTGGGAATATTACAGTCCTCCCCTCCAAAATGTTTCTTTTCCTTAAGCAACTGATAGGGTGAGTGTCGCAACACTTCTCCTCTTTCATTGGTGACACCATCATGAGTTAAAATTCCTACATAAGCTAAGTGTTCACCAATCCAACCCTCCATGAATTGTTCCTGCAAAGTCATTATGAGATGTACATAGTCCATCCCACAAGGAGTCAAAAACTCAAATGAAACAAACATGGCTGAACCTAAGATCTCCCTGAATCATGTAGCATGAGATACAAAGAGAGTCTCCATCCCATGTGGTACATACAAGCTTCCCATACTCCCTCCATACATACCTAGAAAAAGTACAACTATGTCATCAAGGTATGGAAGCAAAACTACATACAAGAAAACATAAATTTGAGCATGATCCACCACTTACTTACTGCACATGTCATCTCACCATGGCTGAAAGTGTGAGATATGTTTGGTGCCTTTGGGAAGCACCCATCTGAAATAAAATATCCCTTTTCCCAACAAGGGAGTGACCAAATTCAGAAATTTTAGTGGCCTAATGTGTGCCATGATATTTATATGATACATCACTCCTCCTTGGAGTCATGGCCTACATAAACATGGTGAAAGAATATGAAAAATCAGAAAATGAAACTTTCTTTACATGATCAGATCCTTCACCAATAATGTCTCTCATACCCATGGAGTTGTGCATGGATCTTTCTCCTCTTTCGAAAGAAGGAGGAGATGGCTGAAATAACTCTTGCATAGAGTCATATGGCTGCCCCAACTCCACATAGTTTATGCATTCTTGAAAATGCTGATGTAGCTCTCCTCCAAAGCCTTCCCATTCAAAACATCCCATGATAGTGTTGTAGATCTTCATAGAATAAGTAGGCCTGAAACAGAACTCTTTGTAGGCCCTTTGTAGCATCCTCTCCTTGAGCTTGGAGGCTCTAGGCAATAAGACCATATCATGATGATAGATGACTCCCTCATGGACTAGATAGCCCTCTTCATGCAGTTGGTCATCAAGCATCATACAAGTGTGAGGATCCTTGGAATAATCCACCAACAATTGGGATTTCTAGTATAGAACTACACTCCCCAAAAATGACAACGTTTATGATGCATCAACAAGAATGTTTATCATGTTTTTGATCTCCTCTTTGACATCTCCTATGCCAAAGGTATATGCTGGAAGGACATACCTTCCCTTTTTCTCCTCCAATAGTACAGAATCAGAAATGAATGTGCGTGATGATGATGAAAGAAGAAAATATCCCTCCTTCTTGTGCTTGCCCAAGCCTCCCAGCACTATAGCTGTGTCTTCTAATGATCCCATCCCTCCTGGATTTGATCTTGGAGAATCATGTAGTGAGATATCTCCCACCAAAACTAAATCAGGTGGCCTCCCAGGTGGTTTTCCACTAGATAAGAGTGTCCCATACAGAAATATCATGAACATAATCGATGGGACTGTGAGGTCCTTGCTTCCACTACAAAAATCCATCTATGTTTTTTGTGTGGAAGTGTTATGTGAGGGGTAAGTATGCATGCCTTTGATCATTTGAGATTCACCACTCTTCTTGTCCACCCATTCTATTTGAAAATCCTCCCAATCAGTGGTGACTTTCCCCAATGTAATCAACCATTGAACACCCAAGATAACATTGGTGTGTGGTATGTCAACTAAAAAGAAATGATCCACCAAGTGTAGGATCCCATGGTGACTGAAAGTGATGGGACATAATGCATGCATTGCATTGTTCTATCTCCTGGGACCAAAATAGAGAATCCCTCAAAAGTATCAGTGGGCATTGCCCTCCTTTGCACAAGATGGGCATCAATGAAGTTGTGGGTAGCCCCACTGTCAATCAACACAGAAACCCTTTGATTCATGATTGAAACTTGAACTCTTAAGGTCAAGTACTTAGGTACTGCCCTCAAAATTTATGCAAGAGTTCCTCCAATAGGAGCAAAGGCTCCATTTCCATCTCCTAATGGTGTTGGATCTCCTTCAACATTGTCAGCATTGTGACCCCTTCTTGGTTCATCATCTTCATCTTCTTCAAGATCTAAGAAGACATACATGTAATGTTCTTTACCAGTAGCACATATGTGTCCAGGTACCCATGGTTCTTTGAAAGTGAATCATAGCTTATTATTTCTTAGATCTCTCTGGACTTCATCATCAAGAGGCTTCTTGTATGAGCTCTCCTTTGAAGGAGTAGCTTTATTTTCCTTTCCTTTAGAAGGAAAAGAGGGCTTGTGCTGAAAGTTTCCCTTTGCTTTTGTCAAGGCATCTTGAAGGTCTCTAGCCCTCTCAATGGCATCATGCAAGGTAGTGGGCTTGTTATACTTTACCAACCCATGAAGAGATTCATCTGGAGCATTGATGAACATGTACAACCTTCTTGCTATAAACAAATCAGGAACCATAATAGATAATCTTAAAAATTCAGAAATATAAGACTCTATATTACGTGATTGCTTCAACTTTGCAAGGCTCATGAAAGGTGCCTCTAGATCCTTTCTGTAAAACCTTTCCACTAGCCTTCTAGTGAACTCAGAATAAGCAGTCACATTGGCATGACCCAATGTATACAAGCCATGGAACCACCAGTTGTGTGATTCACCTTCAAAGTGTAGCACTGCAATCTTGATAACTTCCATCTCAGGGACCTTGTTCAACTGAAAGTAGATGCCAATTTTTTCTACCCATGCTTTGGCAAAACAAGTGGATTACCCATCAAACTTGGGTAAAAATAATCTGCCTATAGAATGATGTCAATCATGATTCTAATTGAATCCACCATCTCTATGCTGATGCATTAGTCTTCTTTTCTCCTTGAGGTGACAAAACTATTGAAAACTCAAGTAGTCCTTGAATCTATGATTCTGAGACTCATATTCTTCAAAATAGTCTTCAAGGGATGCTTGGTCTTGAGGCCCTTAATTTTCCACAGCCAAAAAATTAGGCATGGTAGAGCATTGTGGAACTTGTGGCTAGTTCACTAGTTAATCATTCCAGTGATGAGACATGCTAGAGCTTTCTCCAATATGAAATCTCTTAGGAGATTCCTTCATTCTGTCCAATCTCATCACTTTGATGTCTTTAGCAAGATCTTGCATAGTTTTCAGAAGGTTTTTTGCAAACTCCTTCCCATCTTCATCACTTCTAGATTCAAGGGCTTTACCCTTGTCTTTATCATCATTTGTGTAATCAAATTTATTCTTTCTTATTTTTAGATACCTCTTCTACCTGTCAGTAAGAGGCTTATCTTCTTTTGAAGACATATCGGCTTCTTAATAAAGCAAGCACAAGTTGTGCCAAGATGATTTATCCAATACCACTGTAATATCCTAAAGTGGGAACAACAACAATATTAAAGAATACTACTTCAGAAATAATGCAGTTCAGAAATTTAAGTGCAGGAGGCCAATATGGAGGCTAAAAATCTACTTATACATCAAAAAATCAGATTTACAATGAGGCCCATACAATGTATAATAGGAAAATGGAAGACTTTTATGAATAAAAACCTCAAAAAGAGGTGTTGCAACAATGTATTAAACTGCAAAAAGGCTTGACAATGTTATTTTAAAGAGCTGCAACAATTGTATATTACACTCCAGATCTAGAGCAAATTTGTGTACAAAATATTAGATCTATATCATATATTTACACTAGATGAGCTCCTATACAAATTTCCCTTGGGGTTTTGAGAAAAACATGAAATGCAAAGAGTAGATCTGAGATCTAAAGTTGCAGATCTGCAGTAATATTAAGAAATTTCTGAAGAAAAATACAATAATAAGTAGATCAGATCTGAACATGACATGGACTAGATTTATAATCCATGGATCACCACTGTTACACCATTTTTTGGTCATCTAACATATTATCATTATATGGACCTAAGTACACCATGTAAGACCAATTTTACCCTAAGTAAAATTGCTCTCACTATGTGAAATAACTTAGTAAAACACCTTTATTAAGTTTTTTATGGTCTAAACAGGGAACCCCAAAGGGAAATAATAAACAAATCTATATTTGTTTGTATTTCCTCAAGGAATAATTGGTTAAACATCAATTTAATTATTATTCTTGGTCATATTTAACCCAAAACAAGGAAACTAATTAAATAAATCCTTATTTATTTGATTATTTCCTAGGAATAAGTTAGTTAAACCTTATTTAAATAATATTCCTAGTTAAATTTGACTAAATCATTTATAAATAATTAAATAAATCATTATTTATTTAATTATGTTCCCGCCATTTCCTTAGAAATAATAAATAAATCATTTATTTATTTATTATATACAAATAAAGGATTAGACCCAAGTCAAAATCCTTTCCCCTCCAACAAATATAATAAAATATTTTTAAAAGGTGGTTTTAGAATTTGGTTAATAATATTTTATTCATGCACCAAGTTCTAGACTACCCTAATATTTTGTTATAAATAATGGCGCCACCATTCATGTTTTGCCTATGATAGTCATCTCCTGATCTTTACTTTAATTTCCACTTTGAGCCATTATCATTGAATAAGTTTATTTTTCTATCTTTTCTTTTGTAGCCCTCAGCTCTGGCTCGTATGGGTTTTCACACCAACAAGAGAAATTCTAGATCCCAAATGATGAGGATTTTCAAGAACTATCCATTGAGGAACTGCAATGATCCTTCTTGTTTTCCTCCCAGGTGCCATTAATATAAAATTCTTTAAAATATAATTCTTGTCTTGTCTATGGGATGCATGGAGCAAATTTTATTTTACTTGTTGTTTAATGTATTTTATGCATAGATCTAGATATTTGTAGTATGTGTCTTGATCTCTTTTTGCAGATCTAAAGATATTAGTAGCCATATTTTGATGTTAGGGCTATAAGTTATGCGTAGCTAAAGTGGTCTTTTTTCGTACACTTCAAATAAAGATTCATACTAACAATTGGCAATTTCACACGGGTTTTCCTTTATGACCATTGTCGTTTTATATATTCCTGCATATCTAGCTATTTCAGACCCTAGGGTTTCTCTTAAATTTTTTTTTCCTATTTTTATGGTGTTTTTCACCTCTAAAACCATAAAACATTACAATTTCTAAATTTCGCGTGTTTCTGGCCCTATTGCACAGGTAACAGACATTAGCCGCAGCTGAGACGACAAAGTTTTTTGAAATCTGTTGTCGAGAGAGTCAGAACTGTAGGTCGCACTTTCTGGCCCAGAACCTACGGCCTGGAATGCAGGATGCACTTTTCAGCCCAAAATCTGCGACCTGGACAGAAAATAAGTTAGAACCTGCGACCTGCACTTTTTTCTGCTGTTTTTCTGCAACTTTTCTGGGTTTGTCTGAAGCTTCTGTCAGGGTTTTCTAGCCTCTGTCTCATCCTATTTAGACCTGTTTTTGATCTTTTTTACTCATCTAAGTGGGAATAAATCCCCCTAGGGCTTCAATACCCTCCACTTTTTGTGGAAGAGTTTTAGCTGCTTCAAGTGTCTGAATTTTTCAGAGTTTGAGCCTTTTTCTTTTTTAGATCTGATACCTCATCTTCAGATCCATTTTATATCAGCACTTTTCCTTTTCAAATCATCTCATATAGTTTTGCTTGTGTTTGCCTCTAGGGTCACCTCCTTGTCCCCTCTGCCTTTAGCTGATTTCCTCCTTTTTTGTAGCAACCTTGCCTCTACCTCTTTGTTGTTTTTTGCACCTCTTTCCAGTTGATTTATCCTTTAGATCCCTGTCCCTCTTGACCTTAGATATATTAGCTTCTTTTTAGTGCGTTTTGACTAGATTTTTTCCCTCTTTTAGACTAGTTTTGAGAGACCCGCCTTCTTGGGTTAGATTGATGCATTGTTAGCTGTTAATTTTCTGTTATTTCAATTTTATATACTGTTATCTACAGATTTATTTTTAGTTACGTAGCACACTTTTTTATTTTACTCTCAAAACGTCTTCACTTAAAAATTAAAATTAACACACACCACACACTAACCCTAAGCGAAGAAGAACATGGTTAACACTGCTAGGCAAAGACTATAAAATCAATTGACACTGCACCTCTTTGCCCTTGTTTCGACATTCTAATCACTTGATTCTGCACTTCCCTTCCCTTGTTGGTCATTATTCTTCCCTTTGTGCCGTCATCATTGCACCCCCAACGCGTATATCCTGGAGACTTCTTGGCCTTCACCCTCAGTTTCTGGTTGGTCGACATACTCCTCCCCATCGTCATCCTGCGAGTCCACACTCTGACTCCTCTTCTGATTCATTGGGTTCTCCCCCTACTTCTAGTTATCCCCCTGTTACCTTCACCATGTCTAGTCGAGGCCCTAATGATAGCAGAAAACCTGGCCCTAATGCTAGGAATGTTACTAGCGGAACCGCCACGGGAACTACCTCGGCCGTACCTTTTCTCCCCTATATTGCAGGCCTCAATCTCCCCGATCTCAATCAATTGATCAATGACCCTATCCGCCACAATGTTGGTTGGCCTGTTATGCCCACCAAGCTCCCCTCCGAAATTACTAAGTTCGAAGGTCTTGCTGGAGAAGATCCCTCTAACCATATACAATCTTTTCACATGTGGTGTTTATCCAATTCCATTACCGATGATTCCATCCATCTTCGGTTGTTCCAATGCATGCTTACAGGCGAAGCTTCTAAGTGGTATGTTGACCAGACCACCTCTTCCCATACCACCTTTTTGACTATTGCCCGCACCTTCTTATCTTATCTCCAGTTCCCTTTACGATACAACACTGGTACCGAGCTATTGACTTCTTTCTGTCAATCCTCTGCGACCTGCCTATCTGATCATGTTCAGGAATGGCAGAGACGAAAGATCCTATGTCGAGCTCCTACCTTCAAAGATCGTTTCTATATGGACTAGTTCCTTAGATCTCTCTAACCCGCCATCAGCAAAGATGTCGCCTCTCAGTTTCCTCAAACCAAAGAAGCTACCCTCCAAATAGCCTTGAAATATGACTTGATCTATGCTCAATCTGGTTATGTTTATACCATCCTTCCTGACCTCCCTAGACCCGGTGGCACTAACTCCCTGGGAGCATCTCATTCTACCAACGGTATCATTGGAGCCCTCTCTCATCCATATGCTCAACCTCCCA
The DNA here is from genome assembly GCA_034641835.2 of Pinus albicaulis. NCBI lineage: Eukaryota > Viridiplantae > Streptophyta > Pinopsida > Pinales > Pinaceae > Pinus > Pinus albicaulis. Next base: position 570,383,203 of record CM076575.1, read on the forward strand.
TGGGCTATGGCCTCACTCGAAGAGGGGCCAGCAACTTTAGTACTTTTCCCCCTCTAGGTAGCATGTATCTAGGATACAGCATGCCTCATCCTTTTGCCCAACCTTACCATTATCCTTATCCACAGCTTGGTGCCCCTGCCCCTCCGGCATTTGCACCTCTACCTCCCTTGCTTTCTCAACCCCAGCAACAGCAACTACCACCTCCTCCGGGACAAGTATTTCCACAGCAGGGCTTGACTAATCCTCCTTCTTCTCAAAGGACGAGGAAAGGAAATCAAAATCAATCTGCCCCTAGTACTCGTGGACCTAATCATTAAGGTACTGACTCTAACACAACTAACTAGCAACAGGGCACTCAGCCCAAGCCAGACAGGCCTATTCATACAAATAACCCTTGTTCGTGTTGCGGTGTTTACAGTCATTACACTCATGATTGTCCCCTTTTACCACAGATGCGACAGATGTGCGAGTTGCAGGACACATTGCGAGTACAACATGCCTCCCCTACTGCTCCCCCTAATGTGGCTACTTCTCAACCGGTTGTTTTTACTGATCTTTTCCCTCAGTAAGGATTCGTGGCTACCCAACCACCTCACAGACCAGTAACCACTCAACCTTCCCCTTCTAGTTCCTCCGATTACCAGATCCTCATGATGAACTCTGATACACATTTACCTGTCGACCTTAACCTTCAAACTTAGTCTCGTCAGTACCCCAAGCCTTCCACTTCGTCTGTCCCTCAGTCACCTTCTTCAGGTTTTATAGAGCCTCTTTCGACATCCAATGGTCCCTTTCATATCACTGAACCCAAATTTGAGGTTCATACCAAGATTCCTAAGGGACCATTATGCCTAAATGCTACTTCTGGTCAAGCCACTCATTCGTATAGCATAGTAGATGATTTGGCACAATCCCCTACTGCCATTTCCACACTAGAACTCCTCCAATCGTGCCCTTCTCAAAAAAAGGCTCTACTATCTGTCGTGGTTGCTGTAGATCATGCTGATGACCAATTGATTTTTTTCGATGCCTATCAATCAAAGCATCCTCCTCTCCCTTCTTCCATTTCCTTCCAAATCCTAGTAAAAATCATTGATGAGGGGGCATCCACTTGTGTGATGTCCGCTTCGGTTTGGAAGAAACTTGGCTCTCCTGAGTTGGCCCCTTCCATGATCACTCTTGGAACGTGGCATTAGGGGAATTTTGAGGTTTAAAATGGGCCTCCTAATGAAATTATAAAATAATAGTGGAAAAAATCAAATGAGATTTGATGACATCATCAAATTTTAGAGGGAAAAATGAAAAAACTACATTTTCAACTTATCTCCCAAAGTTTTTACTCAAATTTCGAGTGGGAGCACTCGTTGGATGTGAAATTTAATTTCTCATCCAAGGAGTACCCATGTTGCATACTTTATATGGGTCCTAATACATGAAAAATGAGAAATACATAAAAAAAATGTGATTAAAATCACGTTTTTTAATGTATTTCGCATTTTTCGTGTAGTAGAGTTCATCAAAAGTATGCAACATGGGTACTCCTTGGATGAGGAATTAAATTTTGCATCCAACGAGTACTCCCACTCGAAATTTGAGTAAACATTTTGGGAGATAAGTTGAAAATACGAGTTGAAAAAGTAGTTTTATTATTTTATTATTTTTTAATATTTTTACCCTTTTATTTAAAAAATGGTAAATCATCCACCATGGTTGACATCATCATCCTGAATCCTATTGGTTGTTATAAATTTTATTTTTTTGTACATTTTTCTTAGGAGGCCCATTTTAGACCTCAAAATTCCCCTAATGGATGGCTATGCCTCCCAGCCCATTGGCCTATTATGCAACTGTCCTATCACTCTTGCGGGTAATACTGTTTGCGTTAACGTTGAATTCATCGACGCCCCTCTTGATTAAAACATTCTTTTGGGGTGTAGATACGCCTATGCCATGTCTGTTGTCCGTTCCACTGTTCACCGTACGATGTCTTTTCCTCACAACAGAAAGATAGTCACCATTGAGCAATTGACATACCATGAGCTGAAATCTCAGACCTCCCCTGAGACAAGCATCTCTTCTGTAGCCAATAAGCAAGCCACCAATTCTTTGACCGGTGTCTCTCCCGGAGTTTACAAAGACTCCTCTTTGCTTCACACTTTCCCTGGTCTCCCCCCTCCTCCTGTCTCTGATCCTAGATTATCAAATCTTTGCATGATGCAATCATCTCAGGCTTCCCTTAAGCGGCCCGCTTTGGCTAGTCAGCAACCTCAACCTTGCCCACCACAACGTGCTCCTAGCCCTTTCTCTCAGCTAGCTGAACCCCTACCTTCTGGCCCTTCTCCTACACCTGGTACTTCTGAGCCTCTTTATCCTCTTGGATCAGTTCCACCAGGCCTTAACCATCTTGGAGACGTCCCACCTGGTCATTATCTCTCGGGTCAGATACCATTCCTTGCTCCCCCTCTCGGAGTCTATTCGATTCCCGTCATGGCCACCTTTTCCCTCCCCAACTTGACCCTGGGTATACCCATCTGGTACCTTGACCCTCCAGCCACTACCCCGCTTGTTCATCCCAAACCTTACCTTGCTTTGACACCAGTTCAACTGGTTCCCCTTGCTTCTTCCATTGCTCTAGTGCCACCCGCACCTCAATAGGACCCCCCTCCTATTGTGCCAGCTCTAGGAAATAAAAGCAAAGCTCACAAGGGAGCACCCAACAACAAGGCCACCTCGACTGATCTTGCCCCTCCTCCGCCCGCAGAGCCTTATGGCTTTTGTGATGTCGTCGATCATGCCACCCATACTTGTCATGAGTTGCCCCGCATTAAACCCATGGTTAAAGTCACGTTCCCTGAGTCTGCGATCCCTGAAGCCTTTGTTTCTACCTCGACTGCAGCAAAGAACCCAAATACTATTCTCACCAACAAACCCTGTGCTTTGTGTGGTGTCCATGGCCATTATTCACACCATTGTCCCCACCTGACGCATTTATGTGCCTCTTTAGAGGTCATTCGAGAGTACAAGATTAAACAAAATCAATCTTCCTCTCCCATACTTGCGCAATATGCTTCAGGTCAGCTTGAAGATCCCCCGCTACCATTCACATTCCCCCCCGGATGTTGAGATGACAGAGCCTGCCACCCCCATCCTCTACCTATCATCATCCGTGAAAACCTCGGAGTCCATTCACTCTGAATCCCCTCCTTTTTGTTTCGCTTGACCTCCCTTCAACGACCTTCTTGGGCTCCACATCATTTGACCATATTTTGACTTGTTCTTCTGTCATCGCTTGTGACGATCCATATGTGAGCCTCTCTTCCCATGCTGATGATTTAGGTATCTTTGTAGCATCATGTGGTTTCTCTTCCCCTCATCATTCCCATCATGACGACCTCCTGGAAGCCTTATCCACCCCTGACCTCATCTTTCCTGCCCTTAAACGTGATCATACCATCTGTATCCATGTTGACCTCCGTGGCATGAGCACCAGCTACATTTCCCGTTCCCCTCATACACCACCCTCTAATCGGTATATGAATCATAGTCATCCTACCGAGATCACTCCCTCTCGCAGTTGTCATTCGATGCCTACTTTGTACTCCCGCTGCAACCATTGTTCTTCCCCCTCCCATTTCTTTTCTTGTGACACTATTCCGCAGGACCTCCCATCCACACCCTATATAAGTTATGCTGATGGTGCAAGCGCTATTCCAAGAATCTAGCCTCGGCAGGTTGGGCCATCTTCACCCCCTTGCATACACTTGTTCTCTCGAATGGCATCTGCATTGGTACTGCCACCAATAATCAAGCCGAATATGATGCAGTGCATGGTCTCTTAGTCGATGCCCTTTCCCATCGCATCCTCCGTCTGCATGTTCATTTGGATTCCCTGCTTCTTGTCATGCAACTAAATGGTGTCTATCATGTGCATAATCCTATCATTTTTAGATGATATTTATGAGTTAAGATTTTGATACATGAATTTGAAATCATTGCTTTTAGTCATGTACCTAGAGAACAAAATCATTTCATAGATAGCATTGCAAACCATGTTCTAAATTGGCATTTATCACACACAAGACAATAAAAATCATAATCATCAAGACAATGCATATCCATAATATGTGTCATACAACATGTTTTTAGAGTCCATTTACTCTGATACATATGACATGCCCATAGCATGTTAGAAAACACTCAAAAATGGGGGGAACCACTCACCCCTACATACACACTGGGGGTACCACTTGCCCCTACATACACACTTGGGGGCACAACCTAGCCCACACCTAATCAATATCTGGAGGATCCTGAGCCAATGGCTCTACTCCCGCAGCTTGTAGATTGTGCATCCCCTGGCAGGCCATTGCCATGCGCCGCATGACACCTCACCATTCCGACGGTAGACCAATACATGGCTCTATGTACTAGTCGTCTAAGTCTTGCCAACCATGCTCTGAAACACCAGTTAGTAGCCTCTCACATCTACGATGGATGTCCTCTATGATGGTGGCTGCATTCTCATTCTGCACTACTCTCAATCCACCAGGGCCTACGACACCTGATATTGAAGGTCGCCCCATATATCCGGCTAGTTTTACCAGAGCTATATCTACATACCAAAAGTACATGAATCAATACCATATATACTATTCAGAAAATTTACATGCACACAAAATATTAGTAACTTGTCACTTACCATTGGGCCCCCATACTTGACCAGGCGAAAGTGGCAGGTCTGGATCCCCACAATAACTCATCCCACTATAGCGATAGTCATCTATGTACAACAACATCTGATCCCAATGGGAAAATAACGCGGGTCGAAACACCCATCCGACCACCCCTCCTCCTCCTCTACACAGTAGTTGTCCCCACCGATGTATCCTGGGCTCTCTCGGACCCCCATCTGAGAACTGTATCCGAGGGCGCAAGGTAGGGGTCTTCTCAAAAAAGAACGAGCACAATATAGTCCCATATGCACAATCATGGTTCAATTTTCGCTTGCAAAGTGACAAATATCGTTTCAATGATGACAACATCATTTAGTCCCACCCATAGTAAGTCCCACTCAACACACTCTCCATAAGCATCATTGTCCCTCCAGTGATGTGATGGAGCGTTTGGCTACCCAGGATTCGCAGCATTGCTATGACCACAACACGAGTCTCTAGTCTCTCTAGGACCCCAATCGATATCCGAGTTCATTTGACTTGGAGGCCTGGTCAGCAATGTCACTACAAACTCCATGATGTTATGCCCCCAAGGTAACACTGGCTATGTATTTTCCACCATCCCTAGTGGTGGGAGTCTAGTCAGGAAATATAGATCCTGGATGATCAACTTGATCCTGTGCCCCTGCAGTATAAATACCTCATGGTCTGGATCCCAATAACTAACAATCCGGGTCAACAAGGGTTCTCCAAAAATATCAGAGCCCTAAACCTGGCCAATGCACGATGGACACCCTGATCCCATTGGATCTCCGACCGTAATGTACCCAGGTCTCTCTCTCACCATTTGATCTGCATATATGCCATATCTACACAAAAACATAATCTTTGTCAGTATACAGATAGGAAAAATTGTATCCAACCACAAAAACCCAAATCTCAGCCCCAAAACAGCCCTGAAACGACATCCATTTGACAGGTCACACTTTTTGGCCAAATCCTGGGCCAGGTCACAATTTTTTTGCTTAAAACCTACGTCCTAGGTCATAGTTTTTGACCCAAAAAGTGCGAACCAACCATGAAGATGAAAGAGGGGTTGTTCCTGAGATTCTGGGCCCTAATCTAAACTTTTAATCCATCAAAAAGAAAGAGTAGGATTACGCCTCTTACCTGCAACTGACAGATATTGATTCCAACGGTCGGTTTGTCCGCTACAATTGCAGAAAGATTTAAGGCCTTCTGTCCTCTCTACATTCACCACAGCTACACAAGAAAATGAGTGAATTTGGAGGGAAAATGACTTATTAAAAGACAAACCCCCATTTTTTCTTTTTCCTGTTGTGACCAAACCATAGCTCAATTTGACAAACCATTTGCACCATTGGAAAGCTCTCACTAAGCCCTCAAATGGGTATCTATTAGTTTTTTGTGATTTTATACTTCACCAAGACACATTTTTTCCAAGAAGGGTCACTTCACCTTTCCTCCAAATTGGATTTCTTCACTTACAACACTTGTACTTGGGGCACCACTTTGCCTCCACACTTGTCCTTTTCCATGTCAAATTTCGTCATGAGATACCATCTCATACTCATGCTTTTGAGGTCCCCTTTGGACCTTCACTGTGTGGCAGCATCATTGAGTCGCCCTTGTTTAAAGCATCCGAGTTGAGTCCTCACCACATTCATGGAGTCTATCCCAGGTTCCTTCATATCCCCTCGTAGTATTCCATTCTTCATCGCCTTGTCTCTTTCTCATGTCGCTCATTATAATATCCAGTCTTCTTATCCCCTATCCCTTTGATTTTGTGTCAGTCGCTACCAGGTTAGCCATGCCCTTCATGCTCTAACAAGGGAAGTCATTCGTCCTCTACTCAGTACCTCGCATTCCATCATCATCATTGGTGTTAGTCTGTCAGTCACTCTATTATTTTCCTTTGTGCCTTAGTTGAGGACTCCTTATCGCCTCACCTAAGGTGGATCTCCTTCTGTTGACATCAACTTACTCATTCCAGAAGACAGGTCTAGAAGGTAGTGTATCTTGGTTCCCACTTCCACTTTTGTTCAGCGCCTCGGATCATGCAAAGAGACTCCTTAAATCCCTTTGACTTGATTTTTTCTCATCTCCAGCTCCTTCTAGCACAATGGAGATTCATATGCTTGATGATTCAGTGATGCCATAGATGATATCGATGACTCCTGGGTGTGTGTGAGATGTTTCAGCCATCATATGGGGGTGGCCCTATAGGTAGCCCCCCACATACCCGAATGACCTTTTCATCACAGCCTTTGATGCAACTCCATATATTTGACGATTTCCGCCTTAGTCGCTTGCAACACCTTTTTGATTTACATCTATCAGTCAGATTTTGTGAGCCCTTCCTTGTGTATAGGGGCATTTGGGTTGTATTTCTATCTCATGTGCTCAAATATTATTGTATAAGTCCTGGATGTTATCCCAGGCACAACATGTATGTGGGATTCATCATTATATCTTTTATCTGGCTCATGGTTATGTCAGCATGTACTTTATGGTTCGGTCCCTTATTTACTGGACACACTATTATTTTGGACTTTGTCTGGGAGGGCATAGGTATGCCTCCCCCGCCACCTTTAACACAACTACTCACTTATAAAAAGAGACTTGTCGTACTTGTAAGTCTCGTCTCCTCAGGGTCTAGTTCCTCAACACATCAGTCTACCTTACATTTCTCTCTCTGACTTCCCTTTTGATGTCTAGTGATGGAGTTCTTACAACGTACTTCGGTCATACGATTAGCTCCTAACGCTCGTACGCTGGGGGGAAATCTGTTACACCATTTTTTGGTCATCTAACATATTATTGTTAGATGGACCTAAGTACACCGTGTAAGATCAATTTTAACCTAAGTAAAATTTCTTTCACTATGTGAAATAACTTAGTAAAACACCTTTATTAAGTTGTTTATGGTCTAATCAGGAAACCCCAAAGGGAAATAATAAACAAATATATATTTGTTTGTATTTCCTCAAGGAATAATTAGTTAAACATCAATTTGATTATTATTCTTGGTCATATTTAACCCAAAACAAGGAAATTAATTAAATAAATCCTGATTTATTTGATTATTTCCTAGGAATAAGTTATTTAAACCTTATTTAAATTTGACTAAATCATTTATAAATAATTAAATAAATCATTATTTATTTAATTATATTCCCACCATTCCATTAAAACTAATAAATAAATCATTTATTTATTTATTATTTAGAGATAAAGGATTAGACTCAAGTCAAAATCCTTTCCCCTCCAACAAATATAATAAAATATTCCTAAAAGGTGGTTCTAGAATTTGGTTAAAAATATTTTATTCATGCACCAAGTTCTAGATTACCCTAAAAAAATTTTATAAATAGAAGGGTTTTTCCTACCATTCATCACCTTTTGTTGCCTATGAGATCACTTTGGATCTTTACTCTTGGTTTGAATTTGAGCCATTATCATTGTCATATTTTCTATCTTTTCTTTGTGATCTCCCTTTGAGTTCTATATTTTGTATGGGTTTTCTACACCGACAAGAGAGAGAAATTTTAGATCTGAAATGTTGAGGACTTTCAAGAACCCATTCCATTGAGGAGAACTCGTAACATCCTTCTTTTTTTTCTCCCAGGTGCCATTAATATAAAATTCCTTAAAATATAATTCTTTTCTTGTCTATGGGATGCATGGAGAAAATTTTATTTTACTTGTTGTTTAATGTCTTTTATGCATAGATCTAGATATTTGCAGTATGTGTCTTGATCTCCTTTTTGCAGATCTCAAGATATTAGCAGCCATATTTTGATGTTAGGGATATAAGTTATGTTTATCTAAAGTGGTATTTTTTCATACAATTTGAATAAAGATTCATACTAACAACCCCAGTGAAGGGCAGAACCCCAACACTAGAGATATCTCGTCCAAAAGTATGTCAAAACACCCTGCAACTATATACTTGCAAATAACACAGTCCTGGAAGGAAAACTACGTTGTAGGCTCTAGTACAGGTTTGGCCTTATGCCAAAATATGAAAATGAAACTCCAATGATCCAGTACACTCTTGTCAAGGGGATAGAAGACTTTCCCACTGAAAAAAAGGCACTAGATTGGCCTACATATGAGTAGATCTAGCCTCCACTTGCTGCAACTTACAAGGACAACCAAACCCTCAACAGGATCTATGTTGTAGTTGGAAGATGAAGCTTTTCCAAATGTATGATAGTGGACAAGATCAACAAGACTCTTCCAAGAGGCCTCTCAAGGAAAGAGGTGGGATTCTCAATCAGGAATACCCAGTGCTAAAAAACACTATTCTCAGCTAAACAACATGAGAATGATATATGTCTAAACAAACAATATATTCAAAAAATGTAATCACATCAACAACCATCTTATTTTGCCTTCCTCTTCCTTTTATAAGATAAAATTCTTGCAAAAGCCTAAACCATATCAATGATTTAGCTCCTTTCACATGTGCCACCTCCAACTAAGAATGCGCTGTGCATGCATGAGGTTCATCCCCTCTAGACAACATTGTTGATATGGTCATGGTTGACCCAGTCAAATGTCTCCAACCCTTTCACACATAACGGGTTTTATTAAGATGGCCCAGATTTATCTTTGTTCACATGGGCATTGATTTATTTTGTTGTTTCAGGAGCTTTTATTGTCCTCCTTTACACATTTATTCATGCAACAGGAAAAAGAAAACAAAATTGTATATTCCCATTAGCTTAGGCTAATTGGGAATATTACAATCACAACCAACATTGTCCCCATTAGAGAACTTTTGAGGTCTAAAATGGGCCTCCTAAGAAAAATGTACAACCAAAATCAACTTTATACAAACCAATAGGATTCAAGATGACGATGTCAATTATGGGGGGTGATTGACCATTTTTGGGGTAAAAACTTAAAAAGATTAAAAAATAATAAAATAATAAAACTATTTTTTCAACTTGTATTTTCAACATATCTCCTTAAGTTTTTACTCAAATTTCTATCGAGAGTACTCGCTGGATGTAAAATTTAATTTCTCATCAAAGGAGTACCCATGTTGCATACTTTTGATTGACTCTGCTACATGAAAAGTAAGAAATACATGAAAAATGTGAGTGCAATCACATTTTTCATGTATTTTTAATTTTTCGTGTAGCAGGGTATATCAAAATTATGCAACATGGATACCCATTGGATGAGGAATAAAATTCATCTAATGAGTGTTCCTGCTCAAAATTTGAGTAAACCCATAGGGAGGCAAGTTGAGAATATGAGTTGAAAAAGTAGTTTTTTCTTTTTTCCCTATAAAATTTTATGTTGTAATCTAATTTTATTTTATTATTTCCACTATTATTCTATAATTTCCTTAGGAGGCCTATTTTAAACCTAAAAATTCCCCTAATGTGAAGGCCTTAAACTGTAAAATCCCATCTTTAATTATGAGAATTATGCTGGGATCCCTTACGTGAGCTGACACAATACCTAAGAAGGTACATAACCCATCAAAATTCCATAAGGTATGTCATTTTAGGAGTATTATTATATTTGATTCCCCAACCTATATCTTCAAATAATATTGGTCCTCCTCACCTAATCTTACCTTGGATTGCCTACCTCATCCTCAAAGAGTATCAGTCACCAATTTCTTTCCATGGATTCTCTAATCCATAAGAAGTTTTAGTCTAGATGCTTAATCCAATCCTCTAGACTCCATTATTTCTTTATGAACTTGATCAATACTTACAGTTGTCAGTCAATATCTAGTGTCTGACCCATAAAGATAATAACTATCTGATATCGTTCCCTCTCAACTAGGGAAGATATATCCACCAAATCAAGCTTCAATTATAGATACTCAAGCTTCCTATTTTCTAATTATTTAGTCAATATGTAAGGTATATATTCATCTGTAAGTAAATAATGCATCTCTATGGCATCATCTCATACCAAGATTCTCATTAAGTGGTACTTATTGTTTATATGGTTCATATTTGCATTGAAAAAACTGGCTTGACGTAGCAGTACTTATTTTTTATATGTTTCATCTTTGCATGAAACACTCTGATTATCAAAATTTATACATGCAGGGCTAAGCAGTCCTTCAAATAATTCCAATAGTAACATTCTTATCCAAACTGCTTCTCGACAGACCTCACTTTTAGCAACATATTCAGATTCAACACTACTCAAATCAATTTTATCCTGCTTTCTGTTCATCCATGAAACCATGGAAGATCCAAGGCTAAAACATCCTCTCAGTGTGCTTCTTCTATCTCTCTGACTACCATGTGAATTGTAATTTGTACATCTTGTAAGTTGGATTTCATTCCTAGTATACCCGAGGCAGTGATTTACAGTCCCATGTAAGTACCTTAAGATATGCTTAGATTAAACCCAATGATCATTTTTTGGCTCCGTCTAAAACTAAATGAGGAAATTTACTGCAAAATATACATCTGGCCCAGTATTCACTAAGTACATCAAGGACCCAATCAATTGTTTGCAGCAAGTTAGATATATCAGACTAGATTCTGAACTCCTTAACCTTTTCAAATTTGAAATCGTAAGAGTCATCATGGGATTGAAGTCCATCATGCCATAATTATGAAGCATATTTATCAAATAATTACTTTGACCAAGACATATCTCTCCTGGCCTTTGCCATAATTCTAGTCCTAGATAATAGTGGACAATCCTAGGATCCTTCATATCAAATTATGTTTTTAATTGCTTCTTTCATTCCTCAATCCGATATTTTATTCCTATAACTAGTATATCATCCACATACAAGAGTATTATAACTTGCTCATCATGTACCACCCTGATATATAGGTTAGGATAGATAGTACTCTTGATAAAACCAAGTCTTAAGAGGTATGCATCCATTCTTATGTACCATGCTCTCAGTGCTTTCTTTAAGCCATATAGAGCCATCTTCAACTTGCAGACATGATTTTCCCTTTTATTTATTTCAAATCATTGAGGTTTCTTAATGTATACCTCCACATCAATGGTCCCATTTAGGGAAGTTGTCTTCACATCTATTTAATGAATTTTCCAACCCATAAAAGCAACCAATGAAACAAGAAATATTATTGTTGTATACCTAATTGTGGGAGAAAAGGTTTTTTCATAATCAATCCATTATTTCTTTGAGAATCCCCTTGCTAAAACACTTTCCTTTTATTTTTACTTTCTCCCATTTTCAGTGTACTTTATCTTATAAATTCATTTTGAGGTTAATATCGGTTTGTCACTTAGCCTAGGGAAAATCTCCCATACATATTTACTCATTATGTACTAGTATTATTCTTACATTGTATTCCCCATTATCTATGCTTAATTGCATTATCATAAGAGGAAGTTTCTGCCTCAATCAGGCTTGTTATGTATGCAACATTTCCAGAATACCTCTTTGATCTCTTACTTTCCCTGAATGTCCTTAATGTTGTATGTCCTTCTACCTCTTAAAGAGTAGTTTTCAACCAAGCAGGCCTCTTCTAATTTTTTGAAACAATTACTTGGTGTACAGGCTCACAAGAATTTTCAACATCTTCTTGCGTATGTCTCCATTCTTGACCATCATTGTCCCTAAAGATATCCTCAAATATAGGAACTTCTTCTTCATCATTGTCAACTTGAAAATCCTTAGATTTCTTGTAAGTTATGTTTTCATCAAAGATAACTTGTTTTCCTACCTAAATTTGATAATTTTATTTAATATATATTTTGCATGCTTTCTGTGAAGAACTATACCTGATGAGACCTAGTATTGCACCAAGGATGCTGCAACTCCCAAGGGCTTCTCAACTTAAATTATCAGCATGTGGTTCATACAAACTTAGACATGATAGTGTTATATGCACAACAGGTTAAGTTCTACTCATGTCACCCTCAGTCATGAGATAATATCAATTTGTTCATATACCACCCCTTCAACTAACTAAAAAGTGAAAAGCATGTCATAATTGCAAGGAGATGAACTTTATTCTAACTACCTTAGTGAAAATTCCATTCATTCAATGAAATGTTGAATTAAAATTACATGAAGGAAAGAAAATCGTAGTCTATTTTTCATAAGTAAACCATTATATTCTATTTGCATACTTAATAAAAGATATCCTACTTTCATGAGTCATTTATCTCTTTTCAACTTCCTTGAAAATGAGAAAATCATCCTTCAACACAATTGAAAAGAAAATTCTAATTCTAATTCTAATTCTATTTGTTGTCCTATGGTTTTAGTATGGAAAGGATGGGGTTTAAGTGGTCTTCGAGTCTTCCCTGATCATGAAATAAAATCTTGGGAGTCATTATTCAACTTCAATATTCTAGGGTCAAGATCTCGAGCAAATATTGTTGAAGAAAACAATGCTACGGGTCTGCTACAGGAAGTTCTATAGGAGTGGATCCGAGAGAGTTTTGAGTGAATAAATGGTGTATTGAAGGTATAATAAGGTGTATTAAGGTAAAATAATGTTAATTAAGGGTGTGGCGGCCCCTTAGCCAAGCCTAGTACCCCTTCTAGGTCTATCTTTCACTAAATTTTGTGCCAAAATTGTACTCCATTTACCCTATCAGAGTGGTCTTGATGGCAGAGTTTGGAGGTTATGTAAGGTGTTTAGGAGAGATGTATGATGGTATATGCAGATGTAAAAATGTGTGCCCACCACTATATATTAACAAAATCCATGAAAAGTAGTCAAACACATACATCAAATAATCACTATTACAGAAAAGTAAATTAACATGGAAAAGATGAGTTGAATTTTATTGAAATCTACTCTACCCTAAAACACAACTATAATTGTGAAACCAATGCTTATAATTATAAGTTTTAGAAAATAAACATGTATAAGGATTACAATAAAATACTTAATAATTTACAATAAATGATAAAAAAATATTTTTGGGTTGTTATTGTGGATATTCCAGTCACTCTTCCCATAAGAGAAGTGATAGGGAAACTTACAACTACAAATTTTTAAATAGAAAACCTACTGAAACAAGAAAATAATTACAATAAATTGAGTAGGAAGAAGGAAGAAACAGAAAAGAGGGACCAAATCCTCTGGGTTGGGCCAAAGCCAAAGGGTTTCAACCCTCCAAAACTACTTCAAATCCAGATCAATAGTGATCTTCCCATTAACATAAAATAAGAGTCATATACATCATATGAAATATGAGAATAAAAATTTTAAGAACTAGGCTCTCAGTAGCTACTCCTAGCTAAAAAAAAAAATGAATCTTAATGATCCTCTTAGATGGTTTATTTATAAAATATTAGCTAAGGGAAACTACCTTGAAAAGAAGAGTGATTCCCTCTACAAACTTGAGATTTGTGGATCTGCTTCTCTTTGATCTTCACATGCACTTGGAGTCCCTCACCTGCTACTAAATTCGAGCTAATTTTGAGGATTCTATGATCTCAAGATGAGTTGGAGAGTTAATGAGGTGGACAAGCCTCCTATATTCTCTCTAGTTCTCTCCATCAATTCCTCGCATAGTAAATACCTCCAAAAATGCTTATTTTTCCTACATATTTTTTTTTTTCTAAGGTGCGGCGACCTCTCAGTAGGTGGATTCTTATTTTTCCTACATATTAATCACATTAGGATATTCATTATAAAAAACACTATTTAGTATTCCTACTAAGCATATTATGTCTAAAAATGAGAATTAATGTGAGAAAATGATAGTTTTAGGGGTTGGGCGATAGCACAATGAACCTAAAAATATACCTATTGACGGGACCCATCAATACCCAACAAATATGCCCATTAGGTTGGTAGGATAAAATTTCTTATTTTTATCCTTTGGTACATGAATATAAAGAGGACACCAAAATATATGAAGATGATCCACACATCGATTATTTCCCATAAATGCTTCTTCTAGAGTCTTTTTGTTGAGGATCATGTTAGGAATTTGGTTCTACAAGTAAACAGTTCTCATACATGCCTCACCCCATAGGAATTAAGGACTATCCTAATCATCTAACACAGCTCTGACACATTCTTCAATATTTTGATTCTTCCTTTATGCCACACTATTTTGTTCAGGATTATGGGGAACAATGAGCTCCCTATTGAATCCTACCTCCTTGAAAACAACTATTAATCCACCATTATCTTACCTTCGAATTTTGATCTTTCTCTTGTTCATATTTTCCACTTCATTCTTGAACTCCAGAAATTTATCGAATACCTCATCCTTGTTCTTGAGAAGGTATAGCCAATTATTTCTTGAGTAATCATCAATGAAGGTTACATAAACTAATACCCACCAAGAGGCTTAATTTCCTTAGGTACACATACATCTTTAAAGTTTATGAGATCCAAAATTCTTTAAATCGGTTTTCTTTACTTGTAAATTTTTTCTTTACATTCTTTCCTAGAGAACATCACTAACAGTTTCCTTCATGATCATCCTTCATTTCGGGGATGCCATTGACCATTTGATTCATAGATGGAAAAATATTACAATGAAGGTTTCCATACTTTCTTGACATAGTTTGGAATGACTCACTTCTAAGTCAACTACGCCTTGAGATATAGGTTTATAGAGTCTATAAAATGTTCCCCCACAAACCCCAATCACCTTTGATTCATTAATATTAGAGCCCTTATCCAAGAAACTTAAAGGTCAGGTTGGAAACATATCAGTTCACTGGTAAATAATCCTTATGGTGGGAGGAGAATAAATGCATAAAAATAATAAAAAGTAAAAATATAACATGGAAACTCTTTAAAAAATTATTTGAAATGAGATATCTAATTGAACGGTATTTTGATGAGAAGGCCAAAGATTTTTATAAGTTAATATTGGGATATTCCACCATGGATGAATTTGTTAATGATGTTATGATTTTACTGAGATATGTACCATACTTGAAGGAGGAAAAAGAAAAAATACAAATTTTCATTAATATTTTATCTTTTCCATATAGTGAGAGGATAGAGTTTGAGAATCCAAAGACCATGGATGAGACTATAAGGAATGCAAAATTATTTTTTAATCATCACCAAAAGAGAGGTGAAAATTCTAAGGGATAGATGGCCAAGAAACATGATAGGTTCATTACTAAGAAAAAGGGTTTGAGAAACATGCCTTCACAAAAACATTTTTAAAAAGAATCGAGGGAAATAAAAACTTTGGAGAAATTGCCAGGCCACCAATTAAATGTTGGGGTTTTAGTGAGAAAACATTTTGGAGATATTGTCCACAAATATAGTAAATAAAAGGGGTCTAGTAAATAACCTACAAGGAACCTCTCTAGTAAATGATATCTCCTACAAAATTTTGAGGATCAATGCAAAAATGGATGGAATACAAGTAGACCACTAGTCCACTATTGTGGAACTTTAAGGTAAAATTTATAAGAAAAATATTTTAGTATTAATAGAAAATGGATCTACTTTAAGTTACATTTCCCTTACTACAATTGAAAGGTGTGAAATTAAAATGGGAAAATAGTGTAGAGCCTAGTTAGTAAAACTAGCCATATGATAAAAAAGGAATGCTACATAAATAATCAATGATTGTATTTTAAAATTGACTGAAATGAAAACTCGTTTAAGCTAGAATGTTTTACCTTTCGGGTCATATGATATTCTTGTTGGGATGGATTGTTTAGAATCACACATAGTAATTTTTAATTTCATAGAAAATTCTTTCATTTTTGTTAATGATGATGGGAGGAACTATGTAGTTAATGGAGTGACAAGATATATTTTTGTGAGGCATATTTCTACCTTACAATTAAAGAAATGTGTTTGTAAGCGTTGTCAAATGTTTGCAGTTTAGGTTGAAGACCTATATGATAGAAAATAGAAGTTCTCCCTAGAAGATTACCCTATTTTCGAAAAATATAAAGATGACTTTCCTGAAGAGATACCAGGACTTACTCTAAGGAGAGATATTGATTCATTATTGATCTCATTCATAGAGAAGTTTTGGTATCCAAATATCCATATAGAATGAGTTTTCCTAAGCTAATGGAGTTCAAAATTCAGTTTCAAGAGTTGCTAGATAAGAAATACACAAGGCGTAGTGCATCTTGTTGGGGTGCCCTAGCTTTATTTGTCAAGAAGACATATGGGAGTCTTAGGATTTGTATTGATTATAGACAGCTCAACAAAATGACCATTAAAAATAAATATCATTTACCTTGAATAGATTATTTGTTTGAAAAAATCCAAGGAGCTTCAATATTTTTAAATTAATATAAGGTCTAGATATCATCACATTATGATCAAGAATGAATATATTCACAAAATAATATTTAGAAAAAGATATGGATATTGTGTGGTCATGGTGTTTCCATTTGGGCTCACTAATGCACCAACAACTTTCAAGCGCCTAATGGATAATGTGTTGAGTCCTTTTCTTGACAAATTTATCATTGCATCATAGAGGATATTCTAGTTTATTCAAAGAGTAAAGAAGAAAATGAGCAAAAATTGCATATTTTTCTTCAAACACTTAGAGAAATGAGCTATATGTTAAGTTTATAAAATGGTCATTTTACCAAGAACAAATTTGGTATTTGGGAGATGTAGTGTCAAAGGAATGGATTGTTCTAGATCCTAAAAAGATTCGAGCTATTATTGAATAAGTAGTTCCTAAAGATGTAGTTAATATTAGTTAATTTATGGGAATTATAGGTTATTATAGAAGGTTTATAGAAGGTTTCTTTAAATTGGAGTCTCCCATCACTTCCTTGCAAAAGAATGTGACAAAATTTGAATGAAGTTAGAAGTGCCAAGATAGTTTTTAAAAAATAAAGTAGCTATTAAACACTGCTCCAATCCTCAAACTAGTTGATCCTAATAAGTAATTTCTTGCATGAACATATCCTTTTAAAGAAGGATTGGGAGGTTATTTACAGCAAAAAGGCGATTTGAGAAGCTATGAGTCTAGGAAACTAAGGGATCATGAAAAGAACTATGCCACACATGACTTAGAATTACTAGCTATTATACATGCTCTAAAAATGTGGAGATATTATCTGATATGAAGAAAATTTCAGCTAGAAAATGACAATGTTAGGCTGAAATATATTTTTGACCAGCCAAACCTGAATACTAGGTAAGATAGATGGTTGAAATTCCTTAGTGAGTATGATTTTGAAACCGTGCACATGAAAGGAAATGAAAACAAAACATTTGATGCTTTAAGTAGGAATTTAAATAAGATCTACATAATTTTCAACAACTAGTGGGCATACATATTTCATAGAAAAATATAAAAATAGTAGTATATTTTGATGAACAATACTTGCATATTAAAACAAAAATGAAAAAAAAAAAAATTTAGGAGAAGAATAAACTTATTTCTTAGTAAATAATGAATATTTATTGTTGTTCAAAGCAATAATTTACTTTCCTAATAATCCAGAACTGAAAGCATTGCTTTTATATTAATTGGATAAGAAGACAACAATAAGTCATACTATTATCAAATACTAAAAATTGTGTTGAGGAACAATTATTATTAGCTGAACATGGAAATAGAGAGAATAGAATATGTGGCTAGGTGTTTAGAGTGCCAGCAAGTGAAGGCTTCACATCAACACCCAACAAGATTATTGCAACCTTTGCCCATTTTAGAATGGAAATGAGAAACAATATCCATGGATTTCATCATTGGTTTCCAAGAACTAGGAGGAAAAAATGAATCTATTATGGTAGTGGTAGATAAAATCACAAAAAATACACATATTATTATTGTTAAATCTACCTTTAAGGCTATAAATATAAGATAAATATTCATGAAGGAGATATTTAGACTTCATGGTATGCCTAAAAATATGATTTCAAATTGTGATGCCAAATTCACTTCAAATTTTTGTAAGGGATTATTTGAAGGTATGGGGACAAATTTAAAATTTTGAACCTATCGTCCTCAAATTCATGGTCAAATATAAATTACTAATCATATCTTAGAAGATATGTTAAGAATGTATGTTATGGATAAACCAAATAAATGGGAAGACTATCTTCACTTAGTTGATTTTGCCTATAATAAAGGATACCAAACTTCTTTGAAGGTGAGCCCCTTTGAGGAATTGTATGGAAAAATATTAAAAGTACCTATATGTTGGGACCATCATGAAGATCGATTAGTATTGGGACAAAAAATATTAAAGGAGATGGAATAATTGGTTAAACAAATTAAGTAGAATTTTAAAATAGACCAAGATCGAAAAAAAGAGTGATACAGATTTGAAAATAGTTCAGAAGAAATTTAGTGTGGGACATCATGTACACTTAAAAGTGATGGAAAAGAAAAGTGCACGTAGACATGGAAATTGTGCCAAGTTGTCACCTAGATATTGTGGACCTTTAGAAATTTTATATAGAATTAGACCTATTACTTATCATCTCACCCTTCCAGCAAACACAAAAGTTCATAATGTATTTCATGTACATTTTTTAAAGAAATATGTACATGAACCAACTCATATAATTGATTGGAATGTTGTATAGGTGGAACCAAAGGGAGAGCTCCTAGCATAACTACTACATATTCTAGACTAGAGGGTAGTCATGCTCTGGAATAGATACATAGCTTAAGTAAAAGCTCAATGGAAACATTTCAGTCTAGAAAAGGTGACTTGTGAGTTGGAGGATTATTTTAAAGAAGCATATCCATATTTTTTTTAGATATCTAAAATGGGTTCTAGAGATTTTGAGTAGACACTTAGAAAGTGTATAATTTAAGCGAGGGAGGATGTGATTTCATTTTACTTGAATTTTATGATCCAAAATTAGACAGAAACATAAAAAAAAAAAACATATATAACCATAAATACAGAGATGTAGCAGAAATAACACTTCATTTCATTAATATCAAATATTGAAATATGTTTACAAACAGAATGGAAATAAACTAGATCAGGCGATGGTAGCTTATCTCTGAGAAGAGATGTGGCGATATAGGGTAAGAAAGAAAATCCTACTGAGAGAGTTTATATTTATACATAATGGAAAATGAAAGAAAAGATACACTACACAAATCATTCTTTATATACTCCATTTTTTTTGTAGAAAACTAAAAAAATCTCTAGCATTATGTTCAATAGAACTAAGTCGACAAGAATTACAGCCCAAAGGAAAATCACTGAGAAATTGGAATCTTATAAGCCCATAGAAGAGTAAAACAAGAAATATACTTTCCAACTGAGAACTCGGATGAAATTAAAGTAGTTATAAGAGTAATTAGTTGCATAAATTAGTAGAGATAGGGTGTATATTAAAAAAAACCCTCTCAAATCCTGCTAGCAACCCATAAATGTTTAGGGTTTTTATTAATGAAAATCCCATTTGAAATGATATGTAATCTCAAAAATTCCACAAAAATTAATTATAAACCAATTTAGTGACATAAGCACACACACACACACACACACACACACAAACACACATATAATTCTAACTTGAACCACAAAGAGAATTCCTCTGGATTCACGAGCCAAAATGTATTGTATGTATATTGGAAGGAAAACTAAACACAGTGCTTGGAATATCATAATATAATTCTAAATATACATACATATCTTGCCATAAAAAAAATATACGGTTTCTAAAATATACTAGATAGTCGACAAGCGGTGACTATCAGTTTGAATTACATTGCAGTCGCTTGTTCAAACCAAATGATGAATGGTTTAAACGAATCCATACCCAAAATATAAATAATGAAAGCTTCAAGTTATACTCTGTAAACGAAATAATAAAAGAGTTAGATTCATGAATATATATATATAATCTAAATATATATACATATCTTGCCATGAAAAAATATAGGGTTTAAAAATATACTAGATAGTCGACAAGTAGTGACTATCAGTTTGAATTAGATTGTGGTTGCATGTTCAAACCAAATGATGAATGGTTTGAATGAATCCATACCCAAAATACAAATAATGAAAGATTCAAGTTATACTTTGTAAACCAAATAATAAAAGAGTTAGATTCATGAATATATATATATATATATATATATATATATATATATATATATATATATATATACAGATTATAACAAAATATTAATTAACAAAGAATAAGAGTAAATATTCTAGCATACATATCAAACTACAAAGGAGCTTAACGTGAAAGTAAAAACCCTACTCTAGTGCATAAGATGGAAACTAGAAAACACTTTAGTTCAAAATAATTGGAAATATAAATTTCACACCAAAGAATACAAAATTAACATTTAAGCCTTGGAGGAAATTTAAGTTACACGATTACTAACAAAAGGAAAACTAAACCCTAGGACTACAACACAACACATTCTCTGAAAGCCATAATGTTTTATGTGTAAAATAGGTCATTGAATGCATAGTCACACCTGAAAAAGAGGAGCCATGACCCTTTACTTTTGGAGACAACGCGATAGAAAATATAACAGAATATGGGGTGTGCGGAGGTAGGGTTTATACCTATAGTACATAAATAAATCAACTATAAGTTAAACCTAGCCACTAGAAAAAATAAATAAAGCATACCTCTATTCCAATTAACGAAAAATTGTCTTTCAGATAGCATAGAAACTCCTTAAGGGAAAATATATCTCCAACCTTGTGGGGAGTAGAAATAATGAATACCTGAAGATGGTCATGGGATTTGCCTGCATAGCCATGATGATAACTCTAGAATTAGATTTGGAATTGTTGGAACATAAATGTTCAAAATTGAAGTTCAGTTTGACCTTGTACACCTCGTCATCCTGTTAAAATTTTGAAGAATTGACTCAGAAAAAAAATATGAAAGATATCATAAGGGGCGAGAACTGAAAGCCCTGCAAACCAGTGAGAAAGGAAGGGTTTAGAAAGCCTACCTGATAGGAGGTGCACCATGATGTAGATCTCTGCCATGGATGGACCTTCTATGGGGTTGCAGGGAGATATTATGTGAGCATAGGATGAAACAATGCACAATGGAACACCAGAGGGAGGTAAGAAGTTAACCTTAACCATTAGATTTCACCACCATCGTTCAATCGAGCCCTAACTTGTCTGGGCCATGGATATTTTCCCAAATCACTAGACCAGAGCCAACCTCCAGATGGAGGGAATCCAACAACCTTCCTCAGAGTTTGAACTTGTACACCTCATCATCCTATTAAAATTTTGAATAATTGACTTAGAAACAAAAGATGAAAGATATCATAAGGGGCGAGAACTCAAAGCCCTGCAAACCACTAATATAGGAAGGGTTTAGAAAGCCTACCTGATAGGGGGTGCACCATGATGCCGATCTCTGCCATGGATGGACCTTCTCCGGGGTTGTAGTGTTATAACATGTGAGCATAGGATGAAACATCATCATTTGATCAAGCCCTAACTTGTCTGGGCCATGGATATTTTCCCAAATCCCCAGATCAGAGGCAGCCTCCAGATGGAGGGAATCCAACCACCTTCCTTAGAGTTCCTCTATTAATAACCCTATCTAACCTTTTCCCATAGGGTCAACATGTGAATCCCTGAGATACAGGTGATGACTGAAACTTAGTCACCTTTGTAGTCCATTTTTTCCATCCTAAAAAAGGATTGTCTAACATTTTCCCAAAAGGTTGAATCATGAATATCTTGCCATCCACATTCCAACATCGAATCAGAAAACACAAGAATGGATCTTGTGACCTTAATTTCGGGTTCTGAAGAAACTCTAGTAACCCCCAACCTGCTAGTGTCCTGTTAGTTACATGATTCCCTAAAATTGATGTGCGTTGGGGCTCCCAATCATGATATCACAACAACATACCCATCCTGGCATCAAAGATGTAAAAAAATTAAAATAAACCTCCTAGGATGTAAAAAACCAAATTTTCATCAACTATGCACCTATTCCTATAATATGCATGCGATCCGCGGACCTGTTTCTCGAATAGACAGGTGCTGAGATTGTCTACCAAGCCACAAGCCACAACAACCCTAGACCCGGGGCCGCACGTCTTCTTATTGAGAAGGAACATGGGCCGCACAATGGAACCCCTGAGATACAGGTGACGACTGAAACTTAGTCACCTTTGTAGTCATTTTCTGAACCTTCGCACTACCGACACTTATCTAAATTCGTCGCACTACCGAAACATACCTCGAAACTTCACAAAACTAACATTTCACTCCAAACCCTCGCAATACCGAATTTTGTCCCCAATACCATTGCACTACCAATGTTGCATCCCGAAACATCGGTATTCTGATGACGTTCCTAAATGTCGCAATACCAATGATGTCCCTAAATGTTGCTATAGTGATGGTTTTTGGTGGGATTTAAAAAATTGAGAAAAATTGGGGACACATAGGCAACCCAAGAGCGACGTTTTTTGGTGCACCAAAACATGGTTTCTCCTCACGTTGGACTTATGACAATTTACTTAAACGTCGGTATTTTGACGGAACTTCTGACGTTTTTATGGAGTCGTCGCAATTCTGACATTTCAAATTGTCTATCGCTCTTCCAACCATTCATGATTGGTCACAATTATGAAGTTTCTAAATGTCTCTATTTCGATGCCAACGAAGACTATTACCGACGTTTCAAGACGAACTTTTTTTTTTTTAAATAACGTCGTAATACTGACAGAAGAAAACTTCGGAATACCAAAATAAAAAAATTTTAAAAATAAAAAGATAAACATCGTAATACCGACGGCACAAATTTTTTTTTAAAGAAACTAAATGTCGCTATAGTGACGGGTCGAAACGTTGGATTACCAATGGGAAAAAAAAAAAAAAAATTAAAAAAACTAGCCGTCAGAATACCGACAGAAACAAAAAATTATATTAAAAAAAAACTATATATTTGAAATCAATATTGTTTCTTGCTATGAGTCCCATTTAAAAGTTTAAATATCAATCGTTTGACACATTTTAGTAAATCCTAGTCTCCAAAACTACCACTAA
This sequence comes from Pinus albicaulis, assembly GCA_034641835.2. Taxonomy (NCBI): domain Eukaryota; kingdom Viridiplantae; phylum Streptophyta; class Pinopsida; order Pinales; family Pinaceae; genus Pinus; species Pinus albicaulis. The sequence continues at coordinate 570,406,813 of CM076575.1, forward strand.
GTCATTCCATTCCTATATATCATAATTTTTTGTGATGAATTTTTTGTTAGGAATTCTAAGGATTACATTTCCCAATCATGCCAAAATATCGTTAATAGAATTATATATTTCATCATTATCCATCTCAATTAACTGAAAAATAGCCTCAATGTTTTTTCCTGCATTGTTCGGTCCAAGGATTTTAGGGAACCTTGTCGTTGGAACTTCAACTGCTAGCCTTTTAAACTTTCATTTCTTGGGATCACTGTACAATGTAATGTATGTTATTATTTTTTTTCTCCTTGTACATGATTGTTTCACCTGTCACCTTGATATAATGGCCATTTTTTTTCTAGCCTTAGTAACTTGATAAGAAAGATATATTCCTAACATATTTCTTTTTTTTCTTGAAAGGTTTGATAGTCCTGCTTCACAATAAACCCAAAAAACCATTGGAGAGCAAGACTTGTTCATATGATAAGAATGTGGCTACTCTTTCCCAATCCAATAGTTTCATTTCACAATAATATTGGATCCCATAAAGCACTGAAAACAATGACCCTTTTTTCTATACGAGAACAACCATTTTTGGCAGATTAAATTCTAACATATTTTTGTCCATATTTCAAAACAACATCTTCATAAGATAAAAAAAGAGATTATTCAGGAAAAAGTAAAAGGGCATGAAATAGAAACCCCAATGCTGATATTTTTGGTCCACGAAGATGGATACTATGATTATATGCATCTATAGACCCAAGAGAATAAGATAAATATGCCAGGGATTCTTAAATTAATGAACCAAAAGGCACCAGATGAAATTTACATCTATCGCATGGAGTAACACAGAGCTTAAGCTTAGAAGAAACAATGGTATGATTGTAGCATACATTGGCATTTCCACTTATATTAAATGATCTTAATTTCTTGATAAAAGTTTCATTGAATGGAAATGGACCTGGAAACATTATTTAACTTATAATAATGGTTCCACACAAGAATTTTCTGAAGGAAATATTAAAAAGGAAATTGTGACTATTATGTGTTGAGTGTAATCATTAAATTCATTGATAAATTACTTTTCTTGGATCATGATTACATGAACTGACCATGCATGAAAAATGATCTTATATTAGTTGTAGCTGCATTTAAGAATACAATTAATTGGCTTGTGGTATCCCCAGGCATACAAACTTAAAAAATTCATAGGTATAACCAAAAGTGTCAGAGAGATTCCGCCAAATCCAAGTACATCCAAAATCCTGGCCAAAAGTCACTACTCCACAATAAAATCAGAAAACCAAATATAAAACCTTTCCATTATTCCTGTAAATAAACTTTAGAAAGAGCAAGGACAATGAAACCCATAAAAAAATGTATATACGAGAAGCTATGAGAAACAAGTATTTTCTGGTTAAGCACACCAAGAAAATGGTAAATAATACACCATTTTACAACCTCTTTAAATATGTAAGCATTGCACAAATGCAACACTAAAGCCATCCTATAAAAAAATGCGGGTAAAGAATACAAGCAAGTTGCAAGTATTTCATAGCAGAGTCAACTGTCAATTTTGATGCTCCATACCCTTCAAATTTTGCAGCTGATGCTTCCCCAATAACTGCACTATTGACCATTAGACAAATCTTACGCAAGGCTGTTACATGCTCCTTTCCCCAGATGGCACCATTTATTCCTACCAATGCCTACAAAAAAAAATCAATTGCTTATAAAATTGCAGAAGTTTTAACTTGGGTCCAAGAATATTTTTCTTATAAGATCTAACAAAAATTATTTGTAAACATAAACGTGTTGTAAAAATATAAGATGCTAGAACCAGATGTAAAACTGTCCTCATAAAGAAGTCTATGATGTTAGTAGGAACTCCTAGATTTGACTGTTTTAAATATGATGGATATTGAATGCATTACAGATTTTCTTTACTCCTTTGAATAAAAACATGCAGGACATCAAAATAAGTTGATTCTAACCTGCATTATGACCCCAGCAACAACCATTGCGTACTGCATAGCTTATGCCCAAAACTGAATCTCTTGATGAGCATCACATAAATGAAGAAGCCATGTGACACTACTACATTTGGCAGAAATTTCGACACTTGGTTCTGACGCTTTTGACCAAATGTCGGAAATTTCCCCAAATTTTTCCATCTTTTAAAGCAGTACGCTATCTTTGAAGTTTATAGACAAAGTGTCACAATTGTGACGTTTTGAGGAAGACGTCGCAATTGTGACACTATGGCCCAAAGCGTCGGTATTGCGACGGTTACCTCCAAACGTCGCAAGTACGACACAACGTCTAAGTGTCGCAATTGCGACGTTTGGAGGCAGCCGTCCCAGTAGCGACGCCTTTTCCGCCATCGGTATAACGACACTTATATGCGCGCTACATAAAAATACGAAACTTATATGCACACTACATAAAAATACGAAACTTATATGTGCGCTACATAAAAATACAAAAATTATATGCGCGCTACATAAAAATGATTTTATTTTTTTGTATCCATCGCAATAGCTACATTAACGTCTGATATCACGTGCACATTTTCCCTCTGCCCTTGCAGAACATCATTCGCCCTCGGCATTCACCCTCAGCTCTTGCAGAACAACATTTGTCCTCAGCATTCGCCCTCAAAAAGGCTGGAGATAAGAGCCTACCTGGATTCCAACGCTAGGATCTGAAGAAGAAGCGTCCTCGTTCCTCAAGCTTGGCAGATCACAATCCCTCCACGATCTCCGCGGATGAACACCTGCACATGGAAGAAACGAACAGATACAAGCATAGAAACCAGCATACGTAACTAAACATCAGTCAAAAAGGACATTACTCGCATTAACATGATGGAAAACGGAGTGGAACCATAATCATAATCATCTATTAAATAACCAGCGAAGAGAGATTACAACCAAGTTCTGACGTCGCGGTCTCCTTCGGACGGGTCTCCAGTCGTCCACGTCTCGCAAAGCTCACCAAGGAAAGGGAAAACCTCTCCAGAGTCTCGTGACAATGGTCTCCTTACTTGAGTCAGCCTTAAGGGAAAAAGAGGATTCTTTACAACACAAAGGCTCTTGGGAATATGGAGATTCAGAGCTTAGGCACTTCAAGACTAGCTTGCCATTGATTTGAGCAAGCTTTTATAGATGGGGAAGGAGGAGTTGGGATTCCTATTATTATGGGATTGGCCCTATCAACAAGGAAGGTTCCATGGGAGGTGGCAAAACCACTTCCCTCCATAGAACTCCCGCAGCCAACCTCCCAACTCAAGATAGGTGATGGTTTGTGAATTTGTTAGAACTCAACTCCCACCATCCATATTTAAAAAACAACTCCCAAATTGGGTGGCGCGACTACGGCTCTATGACAGAGCGCCAGGTGGCGCAACCTCTTTGCATTAATTTCCCCATTGGCGCGAGTACTGAACTGCTTGCCCGCGCCAATGCTAAAAGGGCTGTTTTTTATGACTTTTGCAAGGAGATGTCTCAAGGGAAAATAAAGCTCATGTTCAGAGGGATGCATTGATGATGTTTTCAAGGCATGACAATGTCCACAGGTCACAGAATGGGTCCTCCATTGTGCGGGATGGGGAATGGTAAGGACGGTGACAAATTACTGCGTAACAGATGCCCCCTAAAGTATGAGGCCCGAGAGGGAGAGGGGTGAAATGCTTTACGAGAACATGTTCAACTGAAGGCCCGCCGTCGGAAAACCTGCGCAGAAAGATACAACTGATATCTCAAGTACATGATGTATAAGTGGTATGGACGTAGCCATCCGAAACAGAGTATGCTATAATCCGGATCCAGGGTATGGGCGCAGCCATCCAACTAAGATCAAACAAATAGACTCAGGTATGGTCGCAGCCATCCAATCAATGAGTCATGTACATAACGATAATAATCCACAATCGCAGCCTGGATTACAATAGACACAATCCAGGGTCTTGCGCTCCATCTCGACCCAACAGAGTACAAGTTCAGGCATGTGAATATGTGAGCTGAAGTCGAACATGCAAGAACATCGTCGGATTATCGGCCAATGATGAAAGTCGTTAACCGACGCGAGAGAAACCACCGATAATGACAATGGTTCTCAAGGTACTACAGGTACAATCTACGGCGTGCGAATAAATGAGCTGACGTCGAACACCCGCAGAATCACTCGATCGGAGGCCAATGATGTAAACCTCTCGTCGAATGCGACGAACCTGCCATTGAGGCATGCAGGCTCCAAGGTACCATAAAGAGTCTCTAGACCAACTTCCTGGATAATGAGTTGATGTCGACAGGAAGTGACCTTGATCGAAGGTGGGCCATAATGATTCCCACATCATCGACACGAGACAGAGGAACATAATGTTTTGTTGTGAATCGGGACCATATGAGAAACAGAGGAAGGTTGATATTTGCAGAGGCCAACTTCTCTTGAACACATAAACGGCACGACAATGGACTTGGCAGTATTTGACATCAACGGATCAAAGGTCATGGCGACGAGGCAGTGAACAGATGAGAGGTCAAAAGAGATTATCCAAACCCATGGAAGCAAAGTGAAGCAGCGAGATGAGATGTCCCCAACCCGACACGAATGCAGACAAGTGCCATGTTCAAGAGCGACATACTGCCGACGACAACGACAATGGTTCCATTTTTCCCCCACCATTTCTGGCGAGTACCCCAATTATTTTTGATAACAAGCTTGAAGGGGATAGCATATGCTTGTGATATAAGTCCGCCCTTCGGGCGAATCCATCCTAGTGCATTTAACGAGTCCTAGGAAGGAGAAACTCTGAGAACGTCATTTCGACGAAATCCAATGTCATCAGGGTTTAACGAGTCTGACAAAGGAAGAACTCGGCGTCTTTTCATGTTTAGAGAGTTTGAAAAGACAAGCCGGAAAAGAAAACTCCACAAAAACCCTTTTCGTCACTAGTTCCCTGCATCCGGTGCGGTAGAAAAGGTCCGAGAAAACCTCCTAGTCGTGATAGGCTAGGGTATTCCTTTTTCGTAATCAATCCATCCCAGCCCGAAAAAGGGGTAAACGTATACTGGGTGGATGTCGATTTGTGTCCATTTTAACGAGATCGGGAGCAAGTAAGGCCTCTCGGTTTATCTTTTCTATATTAGAGTCGGAAGAGCCGGGCCATGACTCCAGAGTGACTTTTTCGTGTATTTACCGAGTCCGAAAAAGTATAAAATACAACTCGTGTCCATCTTTTTAAGTCGCAAAATCCTGCTGCTGCACATACCAAGCAAGCGTAAAATCCATTTTCGACATAACATATGCAAATATTCAACAAAAATAACTTTTAAAGCTCATTTAACGTCGAAAAGTTATAAATATGTCTAATTGGTAAAAAATGAAATTACTTTTTACTATTTACCTTGTGGAAAGCGACAGTGGTCCTTTTGGAGCAGAATTTTCTGACGGTGATTGCGACCAATCCAGGCAACCATTCAGCTTCTCGTCTGTCACTGGTAATAGGCGCTCCTTAGCTCTTCATTTCCATACATTTTTTAATGGTTTTCCCTTAGAAATCAACTTTGTGTGGCCACTTTTAAAATTTTAGGGCCGGGCCCATTGGCGCGGGTATCGGGCACGGACCCGCGCCACTGGGCTCTCTTTACTAAAGGGCTCGCGCCACCTGGCGCGACTGTTAGCAAAACAGCCGCGCCAGCGGCCGAACCTAATTTTCGCCTAAAATTTCGGTATTTACACCAAAGATCTAATCAGGGGTTTTTGACCATGTGAACGCAGATAATCACTCAAAATGGAAATCGAATGGAAGGAACGAGAGCACGGAGACGAGGATGAACAAGCCATGCAAAGCCAAGCTTGCATGAACGCACTTAGAGACTGTGGATTGAAAAAATTCTTCCTCACGCCATGTTTACGAGCTCAGCCCGAGCTCCTCCAATATCTAATCAACATCTGGGATGAAAATGAACAGGTATTCAGATTACGAGACCAGGTGTTGGAACTGGAGGTCACTGACATTTATTTCATCACTGGATTGTCCCACAGAGGTCCAATCCCCGTACTGACTGGGAGCAGACCATCCGGGGAAAAGATGGAACAGGTAATGGCACGGGTGTGCCGAGGGGCACAAACAGGATCAGGAAGCAAGAAGGTAGACATCCATATTATCCCTGATCTAGCACTGAGAGTAGTTCTCCATACCATTACGCAGGCTGCTGGGTCGCAGGCTCCGCACGAGGCCACGAAGACTCAACTCCTGCTGGCCTCAGAATGCATGGGTCCCCTACTGTTCAACTGGGCAGAAGCAGTAACTATCAACATGAAAAGGCAGCTCACAAGGTGCAAACAGGGGAAACTGAAACAGTTCGGTTATGGTTCCATCTTGGTGTCGTTCATTCTGGAACACATACCAATCTTCCAGGGCCAAGGGGCCGCAGTGGCGAGTCCGATACCACGAGAGCCACGAATGGTTCGTTGGGCAGCACTGATGCCCAGATCTGGAGGTGGCCAACAGATGTCCTGGAGGCCAGAGTTATTTAGGTGGCTACAGCGCCAACTGATCGTCGTGGAAGATTGGCCCTATTCAGGAACTGACTTTACCGGGGACCCAGATCTCCCACTACCAGAAGGAGATGACTGGGACGAGGAGCTGGGTAAGACCTCATATTTTGATTTTATGTTTATATGTTTTTTTTTGTTAATACACATTTGTCTTAACACAATTATATATGCATGCAGATGTGGGACCTGAGAGACCAGCCGGGATGTCTCCTATCTCCCGGAGGACACAACTCGCCCCTGAGATCCAGGGGGAAGGCACCGGAGGAGAGGAACTGATCCAGAACCTCGAGGGGATTGCCCATGGGATCCCAGACTATGCCCGACTATCAGATGTACCGATGGCATACCAGCGCCATACGGTGGGAGTTCCGAACCGGATCCACCGAATCCTGAGGCGCCTAGTGCGTGCAGTGACGTGCTATCATGAGCACCATACGGATTAGTCTCTAGGATTTAGCCACACCTATTTTTTGAGAGACACAGTGTCTCAGGATGTATTAAGACAATTATATATATTTTTTGAGTTTTATGTGACACACTCTATGTAAACATTTCGATATCTATATACATATCTATTTCCGGATGAGTCTTTCTTTACATGTGATGATGATTATAAATTGCGCAAATGTCTGTCTAATACCAAATTTTCTACTGCATCTGTTAATGTATTCAAATGCCTGGGTATATGATGATATGTAATGTAGTCAAAATTCCTTTCCAGTAATTGAATACGCAAATACAGACGTAAGATGGACGGGTTCCTTACCGAATAGTGTCAGTTCAGCTGTAACACTACAAGTTGTGAATCTAGGTACACGAGCAATTCACGAATACCAAGGTTTACTGCCTCGGTTAATAATTCCAACACGGCACTATATTCCACGATATTGTTCGTGGTACGTCCTAAACACACACCTTGCAGGTCAATCAACTCACCAGCAGGATCGTAGATTACCCAGGCTGCGGAAGACAGATTCCTGGTACTGCGGGAGGCACCATCCGCGAAACCAACAAATGGATGAATGGACATCTGCACAACCAGGAAGACCCGATCAGCAGAAAGATGTTTACAAAGCACACCACACCATGCACACAAATGACAATCACACACCTATGTACACACACCACACCAAGAAATCATTTCAGGCGTAGTACTTCTTAAGGTACAGCCCATTTCTGGGCTGCGCCAGCGGAACTCCTTCGTAATCTATAAGCTCGTAGGCCCCATTTTTCAAAACGTGTTTTACTATATAGGGACCGTGCCACATAGGCTGGAGTTTACCGGCTCCAAGCTTATCATGTGCCTGATCGTACAAGAGAATGAGGTCTCCTTCAATGAAAGAACGAGGAGAAACAGTTTGATCAAAATGAGTTTTGACCCTCTTCTTTTGTGCTTCGATGATCAAAGCAGCTAGACGACGGGTTTCATCCAAACGTTCGAGATACAGAAGACGTTCTTCCTCAGGAGAAGTATCCGGTAAGAGCTCCACAGCTAATTTAAGCGAAGGAATTTCACATTCAACCCGCAGAGTAGCTTCCAGACCGTACACCAGTTGGAATGGTGTGAACCCGGTTGCACTCTTAGCAGATGTTCGGTATGCCCAGAGAGCTGAGAACAGTTGGAGATTCCAACTGGATTTATGAATCCCAACCGTTCGCTGAAGCATGGTGACCAAAACCTTGTTCACCGCTTCAACCTGACCATTCGCTTGAGGGTAGTATGGTGTTGAGCTGTCGTGACGCAAGCCCAACGCTGAAGTCAGCTCCGTCATCATGTAATCACGGAAATGAGTACCATGATCAGTGACGATGGCTTGAGGAACCCCGAATCGTGCGATAACGTGGTTGAATATAAATGAAGCAGCCGTTCTTCCGTCAGCAGCTAGTGTAGGCATCGCCTCGGCCCACTTAGTGAAGTAGTCGACGGCGACAATGATATACGCATGCCCCCCGGCCGAGTGAGGGTTACACGTCATAAAATCCACGCCCCATTTCGCAAAAGGGCCGAGGGTAATAACGGGATGCAAAGGCAATGGCGGCGCGCGCATCTTGCGCCGAAAAATCTGGCACGGATGACATTTACGGACTGCAGTGATACAATCCTTGAATATGGAAGGCCAGAAATATCCTGCCCTGAGAATCTTCTGGGCAGTAGCATATCCGGACATGTGTCCGCCACAGGCGCCACTGTGGCAGTCATTCAAGACTTTCTCAGCCTCTTCCAAGGTAAGGCATTGTCGGAGCACCGAATCTACTCCAATACGATATAAGGTATCTCCCACGATACGGTAGGGTTGGGACTGGTGCCGAATCCGACGGCGGGCAGCTTTATCCAACTCAGACCGAAATGTCGCGGTCTGAAGATACACTATGATGTCACCGTACCAAGGATCACGAGTATCAATAAGAAACAGCGTTTCGTCCGGTATATGATCTTCTGAGTGTGAAGGAACAGAGTCTGTAGGGAGAGAACATATCAAATCCGCGAAGACCAGTGATTTAGTTGACTTGGTAGTGGTGAACTCCAAGTCAAACTCCTGCAGGATGACGATCCATTTGGAGTACTTGCCCCCTAGTAATTGTCTAGAAAGAATATACGTCATAGGGTTGCAATCTGAAACCACTGTTATCGTACGCAAAAGGATGTAATGGCGAAAGCGTTGTACGGCATGTACTGCTGCTAAGGCCAACTTCTCGACATGTGCATAACACGTTTCCGGGTCGAGAAGGTTCCGAGATAGGTAATAAACGACATGTTCATCACCGTTCTCGTCATCCTGCACCAAGACCATGGCGATGGTGCTTAATGCGGTGGCTAGATACAAAGTAAAGTCGCGGTGGTAGTCCGGAGGATGAAGCAACGGAGCATTGACTAGCAATGTCTTCAGCTTCTCAAAGGATTCCTGAGCAATTTCGTCCCAGTGAAAGGAAACATTCTACTTTAACAAACGAGTGAATCCTTTGGCCACCTCGGCATAATTCGGGATGAAGCGCCTAAGAAAATTCGCTTTCCCTTGTAGACTCTGTAACTGATACAGGGAGGAGGGTGATGGGAGATTTATGATGGCCTCAACCTTTAGAGGGTCAAGGCGAATTCCGTCTTTCGAGACTATAAAGCCTAAAAGACGGCCAGAATCGACGCAAAAGACGCACTTATGAGGGTTGAGCCTGATATTGTAGCGTCTGCAACGAAGGAATATCTGGCGGAGATGCTCAGGATGGTCCTCTCGCTTACCCGAATGGGCTGGCAAGTCATCCAGATAAGGTTGGACGATATGGCGAATATCATGAAAAGCATAGGACATCGCGCGCTGGAACGTGGCGCCAGCGTTTTTTAAGCCGAACGGGAGTTTTTTGTACGCGAAAGTGCCCCACGGACAGATGAATGTGGTCTTATGTTGATCCTCAGGTGCAATATTGATTTGGTTGTAACCTGAGAAACCATCCATTAAGGAATAGATCTCACTCCCGGCACATTCGTCGATGATTTGGTCGATAAACGGAGTGGGATAATTATCCTTAGGACAGGCGCGATTGATATCGCGATAATCCACGTAGACTCGAATTGTACCCTGTTTTTTATCAACAGGGACGATATTGGACACCCATTCTGTAAGGGGGATAGGATAAATAAAACCCGCGTTCAGAAGTTTTTCAACTTCTGCCTTGATGGCGGCGGCTTTCCGAGGATGCATGGGACGTAGGCGTTGGCGCACGGGTTTCGCACCTGGGTAGGTTGGAATCTCGTGCACAACAATACTTGGATCAATTCTCGGCATTTCCTCGTAAGACCATGCGAAAACATCTCGGAATTCTTTGAAAAGCTCCGTATAGACTTGGAATTCCTCGGAAGAACAAGTCACACCCACATGAATGTTCTCAACAATCCCTGGTTTAACAGAGATGTTGATTGGAACAGTTTGAGTAATGTTACTCAGATTACCCTCTGAAAAGACCTCGTGCGTCAAGATCGGTGTTTGAAGAGGAGGGGAAGGAACCTGAGTAGCATAACGCTCTAGACAGTCAGTCAGTGCCCCCAAGCTAGGCATAAACGAGGAGCGATGATGCCCATCGCCCCAGGGTAGCTCCTCAAGAGACATAGTTTCAATGATAGCCTCATCTGAAGGAAAAGTCTCTCTAAGAGGATCAGGTGAATCAGCCTGACCAAGCCAGGGGGATTGTGAGTAGACGTCAAGAGCCATGCTCATCGGAGCATGCTGAGGAGGTGGAGGATCCGATGCGGCAACAATCTCACAGTAGCTGATCTCTACCGGCGTTAAAGGCATGGATTCTCCAAACTCATATACCTGCTCAGGTGTAGGAATAAGCCAGGGGTCATCAGTCCTGGACAACATGTTGACTTGAGCGGTATTCGGTGGTGGTGCGGGGAATATACCCATGAGAATAGGGTCTTTGAACAGACCAGGTCCTATGCTGTCTGGGGGATTCGGAATTTGATCCACGTATGGCACGTTGTTCTCAGAGCTAGAGGTGAAAAATGACAACTGATCTACCGTAACAATCTTGCCCTCATGGGGGAACTTAATGAATCGAAAGACAGTAGACGGCACGCAGAGCATGGCATGGGTCCAGATGCGGCCAAGAAGTATATTGTAGTTGAGTTTAGCGTCAACCACTTCCACTTCTACGTTGACAGTTTTTCCCTGTAATGTGATCGCAAGACTCTCGAGAACTCCCAGGGTTTAGACTCCCGACCATCAAATGCCTCAAGGGCATTGGGAGATGATGACAAGGCTGGAGAGCCAATGGCCTTCCAGCAGGCGGAGGACATAACGCAAGTAGATGCACCCTCATCTACGACGGCCCTATGAACGTTCAGACCGTTAATCCCGACTTGAATGACCAAAGCGATTTGATGTGGAAGCCGGGGAGTAAAATTCTCCAGATCAAAGGTGAGAAGGCTCGAGTCGGCGGGATCGATACCACCGATGGCAGACAATAAAGCCTTCTGTTGTGAAGGACAACTCTGAAGAACCTCAAGTGCAGACATCGCACATGGCGCCTGTGCCAGATCCTCAACAATACTGTAATGTTGAGCGGCACGAGCATTTGGATTATAAGAGGATCTCCGAAGAACACCCTTGGTAGGTGGCTTCACAACGGGTTCGAGAGTCGGCTTCTCGATTTCCAATGAACCAGAAGCAGGTGGGGGAGGCGGTCCTTCCGCCACTGCCTTCCCGGGTGCCTGCTGCTGACTATTGTAATCCTTCGATCTTGTAGCGATAGTGATAGGTGCATTAGTCTTCATCATGAAAACCTGAGACCCAAACGGTGCAGATGATGAACCTTGTTCGACCATCTGGGTCTGCTGAGATGGAAATGGCTCTTTTAAAACAGCCAGAGTCCCTTTCGAGCCTTTAAGAAGTTGACTAATTTCGGACCGTCGTGGACAATCCTTAGTGTAATGGTCACCTTCACAGATGAGGCAAGGGAATTTCGGCTTACGTTGGGAGCCATCCTCAGTCCGAGATTTAGATTCCGGTTTTGGGGCATCAGATTTTGATTTGCCTTTGCCCTTCTTCTTCCCCTTGGAGGATTTGTCCACAGGATTGGCCTGAACGGCATTTACCTCCGCGGTTTTACCAGAATCGGATGAGGCGGGATTAGCAGAGGTATTGTTGGAAGAATTAGCCTTCTGCTTCCCATTCGAAGACTTCTTCGAATTTTGAGAAACGGAACCAATGACACCATCCACCGAAGGGGTGGGAGGGGCCTTTTTGGCTCCGGGCCGTGGTGCATCGGGCAGGATGTCATAAAGCGTGCCAGATTGTGAATAAATAAGATCCAAGTACTGGGCACGTGCGATAGCTTGTTCTTCCGTCACACACGCTCCCATTGCGATATCCTGAGCGATTTTGTTCACAAAGGAGGTGGTGAACCAGTGAGTCAAAATCTGATCAGGTATGTGAAACTTGATCAGCCGACGACGGCGCCGCCACTCATGGATGTGATCCGAGATGTGAGTGGCCGAGTCCTGCTTCAGGGAAGACAGGAGGTGCGTCCCGGTCTCATACCGGACTGGTAACTGGAAATGCGTGAGGAAAGCCATAGCTAACGAGTTGAAATCCTAAAAAATACCACGGGATAGTTCTATGTACCACTTAGCAGCAGCTCCTGTTAAAGTACGCTGGAAAAGACGTAGACGAATCGAATCGTCGGTCCAAGAGTTAGACGAACACCAGAGGTGATACGTCATCACATGCGCCTAGGGGTCTTCTCCAGCTTTGCCCTCAAACTTGGGACAGTCACCTGGTATCTTGGTTGGAACCGAGGGCCAATATGGATTATGAGCAATCGGATCATTGGTCAACTTCGAAACGTCCGGTAGATCCAAGGTAGCCAGGAACGGCAATGGGGGGTTAACTACCATGCCAGTCCCAGGATAAGGTCCGGTACCTGCGTTCCACGATGGTTGTGAATATCCCTGCCCCCATGGGTTCTGTCCCTGAGGATTTTGACCGTAGGGGGCATGGTTCGTATAACCAGACTGATTTGGTTGCTGGTAACCATTGTGTGGGGCTTGATAACCAGGGTTCGGGCCCTGATTAGGTGTCTTCCCTGTATAAGCAGCGTTTGGATTTGGCTGCTGAGCGTAGGTAGAACCGGGTGGAGGAGGATAATACTGAGAGCCTCCAGGGTGGTTATAGTTTGGTTGAGACTGACCATGAGGATAATAACCACTCTGAGGATGAGTAGGCTGCTGATAAGTGGAACCCTGCGGAGCCTGGTAGGTAGGGCGCAGCTGTTGATTTGGCTGCGGCATTGAATGAACAGGCTGTTGAGCAGAGTGAACGGAATGAGAGGGCTGCCCCGAATGAACAAAGCCGACTCCGAGTGAGGGGCTCGAATGACCGTGTTGGCCCGGACAAACAAAGCAAGGTCAAGCCGCGCAGTTGACCTCGGCCGTAAGTGAGCCTCGGTGTTGCACCGAATAAGCCGTTGGCCCGAGGCGGGACACTGTGTTGCACGGGAGTAAACCGCTGGCTCGGTGGTGGTGGAGACCAAAAGCGGCCGGAAACCGCTTGACTCGGCGAACCAGAGTGGCCCTTCGTCGTATATGTGCAACGTTAGACATACAACAGGATATCGTTGCATCGGTAAAGAAGGCTGATTTGCCCCTCAGACCATAGGTTGTCCTTGGCGGATACCCCTAGGGAGGCCGAGCAGTCGACTGCGACCACTACGCGTGGTCTCGCGGACCGTGCCACAATGGCCTTACAGCTCACGCAGCAGCCTTGAATGGGCTGTCCCTGTGGGTCATACTGATAGCCAGGTTGGCCTGTGGGTTGGCCTTGGAAAGGCTGTCCCTGCGGGTTGTAAGCCTGGTTGTACGGTAAACCTTGAACATAAAGATAAGCCTCAGGAGCAGGAAGGCGCAAAATGTCCCCATGCTCGTCAAGCTGACCCGGAAAACCATACACGGGAGTGCCGTCTTGTGCATAGTGCGAAAAGAAAGATCGGTAAGGATCTTGGGGAATATGTCCAGCTCCGGCGTTCGGCTGTTGTAAAAACAACCGATCGTTCGGCTGTTGTAAAAACAACCGATACTCCTCCGGAGAGATATTCTCCGGTATAGCAGTAGCTAGGTAAATGTCCTCCGGAGTTGGCCCAGCCCTGGTAGCAGATGCTGAGACAACAACAGAAGAGGCAGCCACACAAACAGTGGGCCGAACGGGAACAGAAGTGACGGGCGTCGAAGGGGACACCCCGGGTGTAGTGGCAGCTGGTCTCGACGCGGGAGATGATATCCCCATAGAGGCAGCAGCTGAAATAATCTGACCCAGAGATCTGTATCCCTATGGCAAAGAAGGACTGGCTGACGATGTGGTAGCCAGCTCGGAACCGTCTCCCTCAAACAATCTACGAGGGATGCGCTGATAGTCATCAGACCCCGGAATTTCCTCACCAGAATCACTCATGGTTGATCCTGCCATTAAATCACGCAGAAGACGGCGAGGACTAGGAGGAAAAATAGCAGCAACAAACGGTGAACCCGATGTAAGAGAAAGGAAATCAGCTCCTAATCTCAATTCAGACACAGGGTCCGAAAAGGGCCAATTGAACTCAACTGGTCCTCCAAAGGGTTGCTCGGTGAGAACCGGTCCCCCATCAGGAAACTCGGAAACAACAGGCTGCTGTGGTTCAACAGAAGGCTCAGAAGTTTCTGAAGAATCATCCGTGTAAGGACTACCAGTAGACGAAACCGATGGTTCCGCCACTGTGGCAAAAGACTAAAAGAAAAGGGCACACACACACACGGGCTGAAAATGAGTTAAGACACACGCTCAAACGGTCAACAAGCAACGTCTAAATAGGTGTGAAATCGTGGGCGATTAATTTTACCACATTGGAAAGTAAGAAATTCTACCGTTTCATGTTTTAAGAGTCGAGAAACGATAAAAAGATGACTCTATCTCTTTCAGAGTTGACACAAGCGTGAAAGGACAAGCGCTTGACGGTCTTTTCAAGTTTGGGGAGTCAGAAAAGACCAAATGACTGCTCAGGAAAAACTAGGCACAAAGGGTGTACCAAATATCCGTGAACTGCAATATACACCTTGGTTTCAATAATGAAAGAGAAATCGACCAAGGACTTTCCGTACGTGCAGGTAGTCTCCCCGAATGCTGTGTTCGGTGTATCACGGGTATAGGGCGGCAGACTCGGCTTCCTGTGGATAAAGGATTGAAAACCTAGAGGGGTCTCCCTTTATGTACGCGACGGTACGGGGAGCGCAAGTCCGTACTAGCGCTGTCTAAAGCCAACAGGCGAACGACAGCTGCTAGGTTTAACGACGCCGGAACACGTCTCTAGCCTAGACCTTCTAAATGTGTTTCGTTAAGTTCCAATGTTGCCTTAGGTTAATTGAATAAATTTTACGGTTGATCTTCAATTAAGTTTCAATTTCCAGGCCCTATCGTATGTAGTGTCTCGAAAGACTCCTAAATGCAAAGCTATATGCCACAGTGCAACATTTCGTTCGATGAAAACTAATTAGAGAAGAGTTGAGAGCTTTTACACAAACGAAATGAACGGAAGACAAACAATGAGATCTCTAATGCAACTAATGCAATTGAAAACTTTTCATTCAAAACACTAATCACTAGCGATATGGAAAAGATCACAATTTGCACTAATTAACAAAAGCAAAAGAGATTTTTTTTTTTATTTTCAATGTTTAATGGCTAATATGCACTAATCAAACTTGAAAATGAATGGAGCAACTTGAGAAATGATATCCAAGAGAGTGAAACAAACACACTTCACTCACCAACACAAGCAATCAGATTCCCAAATCGACCGAAGTCTCTCAAAGCAAAGGAAAGACTCAAAGGCTTCCAATGGACCGTGTGATCTAGGCCCAAAGCAAGACCAAACGAATTTCGAATGAAGAAATGAACAATCACCCAAAAATCGTAATGAAACAATGAACAACTACTTAGAGAATGTGGAGAATCAATCAGATAGTTGACAGGACAATCCAAACACCAAAACTCCCAAGGAGGGCTCGATACACTAAGCCACTAGATGACCTAGGGCTTAAAACGTGAAATCGGTAGATAGAAGCAAACAACCAAAGGACAGAGGTGAATTCCCAGTCAAACAGGACTCCAACATACTCAGGCAGTCGGAAAATCAAGAAGAAAAACACTGGTCAACTTCAGAGAGCTTAAAAATGAGAAATCTCAAAAACTTACAGGGGTGGCGCGACTATAAGTGTGAAACTGGCGCCAGAAAGCAATTGGCGCGGGTTGAACAAAGGCAACATGCGCCAATTGGCGCGACTGTCGGGTTAAAAACCGCGCCAGTCGAGTTTCTCAGCCAAAAATTAAAAACAAGCTACTCCAGAAACAGACCAATGCAAGCTAAGCAATCCAAGAAGCAAAAACAACCAAAGAACCCAACCCAGAAGGTTCATCAAGCAAGGAAAAGCAAGATACAAACGGCAAGGCAAGACAAAGACTCCAAGTTGTCCAGTTCGTAAACCAAACCGGAGATTGACTGAAGTAGCGTTGATCTACTCCGCTAATGCAGGGCAAAAGCGTTTCGAAGGCTATCTGGCTGTACTTCATGCTCCGTCTATAGTTTACAAATTAAACAACAAGCTGGATCCCCAGTGGAGTCGCCAATTTGTTGAGGAGGTAAATCCCCTCTGCGGACAGAGGCGATCCCTACTAGCCCAGCAGGGGTCTAGAAACAATCAAACAATGCTATGACGCAGGTTCCTAGTTACGAATGAAAGACTTGGAATAGAAGCCTACCTGGATTCCAACGCCACGATCTGAAGAAGAAGTGTCCCCGTTCCTCAGCCTCGGCAGATCACAATCCCTCCACGATCTCTGCGGATGAACACCTGCACATGGAAGAAGAAAACAGATACAAGCATAGAAACCAGCATGCGTAACTAAACATCAGTCAGAAAGGACATTACTCACATTAACATGATGGAAAACGGAGTGGAACCATAATCATAATCATCTATTAAATAACCAGCGAAGAGAGATTACAACCAAGTTCTGACGTCGCGGTCTCCTTCGGACGGGTTTCCAGTCGTCCACGTCTCGCAAATCTTGCCAAGGAAAGGGAAAACCTCTCCAGAGTCTCGTGACAATGGTCTCCTTACTTGAGTCAGCCTTAAGGGAAAGAGAGGGTGCTTTACAACACAAAAGCTCTTGGGAATATGGAGATTCAGAGCTTAGGCACTTCAAGACTAGCTTGCCATTGATTTGAGCAAGCTTTTATAGATGGGGAAGGAGGAGTTGGGATCCCTATTATTATGGGATTGGCCCTATCAACAAGGAAGGTTCCATGGGAGGTGGCAAAACCACTTCCTTCCATAGAACTCCCGCAGCCAACCTCCCAACTCAAGATAGGTGATGGTTTGTGAATTTGTTAGAACTCAACTCCCGCCATCCATATTTAAAAAACAACTCCCAAATTGGGTGGCGCGACTATGGCTCTATGATAGAGCGCCAGGTGGCGCGACCTCTTTGCATTAATTTCCCCATTGGCGCGAGTACTGAACTGCTTGCCCGCGCCAATGCTAAAAGGGCTGTTTTTTATGACTTTTGCAAGGAGATGTCTCAAGGGCAAATAAAGCTCATGTTCAGAGGGATGCATTGATGATGTTTTTCAAGGCATGACAATGTCCACAGGTCACAGAATGGGTCCTCCATTGTGCGGGATGGGGAATGGTAAGGACGGTGACAAATTACTGCGTAACACATTTCATCTAGTGACTTCCTGAGACATCAGGCTTCCCCACTTTCCTCCAAGGAGCCATCAGATTTCATCTGAGTAACTTGTATGTCAGACATCAATTCTTACAAAGTGATTGTCAACATAACACACAACCGTGCAATATTTTGGAAATAGTAGAAGGAATTCTACAAATAGAGAATACACAATCACTAACAACAAAATAAAAAGAAGAAATGAAATAAGAAATTGTTTCCTGAAACAAACATTTGTTTTCTAAATCCTTTATCCCACTCAAGAAGACCACATATCTCCTTAAGGAAACTTACCCACACAAGAATTTTAAGGCCAACAACAACACTCTTTCTGATGGAATCATTACGAAAAACTACAAGACGAAGTAGATGAAATGCCACCAGCTTCAAGAAGCGATCATTCTCTCTTGCCATCAGTGTTGCACCATGAAGATTAAAACTATTGTTAAATACAGGGAAAAAATATTTCCAAAAGACCAGTGATTGGCTGTGGGAAAGAAAAGCTATGAATATCGTTGTAATACAGTCAAGCTTTCCCTATTCAGTCCCAATGATCTGATCTGCAGTTGCTCGCGAGAACCTATCAGTAATTTTCAATATATAGAGACTTACAAATGCACTTATGTTCTCCTCCCAAAGCTCCTGAAAAGTACATTGATGAATATTAATTCTCTGTATTGCCTTCAATGACATCCAAGCAGGTTATTTCACATGCAGCTTGTTTTCAATGCTTGATTTAAAGGATACAAAAATAATGGAGAAAAGTTCCACATTTATCCTAATGACTCAAACTGACACCTGGCACATATGACATCCAATATATATGATGCCATGTAAAATTTAGGTTGCTGTCCCTCTGGTGGATTTTGGGTTCATTTTACATTTCTTGTGATGGAGGTTGCTAGAATCTCTAGAAAATTAAATATACTCCCATCCTGAGGAAGCCATACATTGAGCTTTGAGTTGTAGCTCATATACAAGAGGAAGAATGTGTCATAGCAGAAAGGGAAGAGTGACAATGGTGGAAAAAATCACAATAGAAATTTGATTTGGGAGCATCGTTGTGTAAGGAAATGGAAGTTATCTAATGGTAAATATTGCACCATTACAAAAAGGATTGCGAGGGGATTTAGCTTCGCCCGACATTGTTGCACAAGAGATGAGTAGAGGGGGCACCATTGCATGGAGATATGCATACAACTATGTTATGAGATCAAGGAAAAGAATAAAATGGTCGAGTGTATATAAATATAGGCTTAGAGGATGAGGGAAAGTTAATACAAAAAGATGTGAAATGAGTAGAATTGAATTATATATAAAGTTAAATGGGGGCATTGGAAGGTCAAAGGCTAGAAGGTGCAGGGTCATATGAAATGTGAAGCATGAAGAGACAAAAAATGATAAATAAAGGTGCAAGAAGTTACCCGATGCCTAACACAACAATCTAGCTCTTCGAATCAATGTAATATCCAACACCATAACACACTCTATTATGCTTTATTTCACCAATGAGATAAAGGCTTCAGATACAAGAGAGAAAGGTAAAAATGACATGGGCCTCATCCTATATATAATATTATCACACATGCAAGGGTCTTAATGCGAATTAAATGCATCCGTGGGATAATTATTGCAATAAGACTTAAGGGAGTGCACTAAATGGAAGTTCTGCATTGTGTTGTGATAATGAGAAACCCTACACTGCCTTAAGGAGTAGTGCTGATGGGTTTTATTTGTGATGCATCGTGCACCGTCATAACAACTTCATTACTTCAGTCTCAAAATCTAAGAGACATTTTCTAGCCCATTAAATAACCGCACCAATAATTTTTACATGAAATATTAGGATCATATATTTCTATCTATTTTTTTGTCATTCTCAAATTTCAAAGCATCGACCTTAAAAACTATAAAATCTAAACCGTGAAGCATGAACTACTAAAAGAATACCCCTGGTTGATTTATCACATATAACTGTACAAGAAGACTTGTGATTTTCTTGGCCTATAATACTAGTTTATAATTTACTAAGACTGATGCAACAATTACTGCATTGGAGGAGTAGCTTTAGAATGTGCAACAGTCCATTGAAAACTATTTGACTCAGCTTCAACTTCTTGCTTGCCAGGTAAGACTCCAAATTTTTTTCTCTTTAGTACTTTCGAAAAATAAATCTATGTTTTATTGGTTAAAACTTAAAATCTTTGGTTAAAACTAAGAGCATTGTGCATTTATTCCTCTCTCTTTATTCTATTTCTTGTTTTGATAAAGAGAATTGTTTTATTCCTGCAGTTGTAATAACACACTTCCACAGAGAATTGTTTGAATATGTATATGTGAAGTTTAGCATATATGACTAACTTCTGTCTTGGTACTGAGTCAAGGGTACCAATGACTTGTAAACATAATGTATATGCAAAAATATAAAGTGATCATGTAAAATGATTCCTAACGAGAGCCCAAGGCCAAGACCCCACTAGTGAATGTGTATCATTTATACCATGAAATATGATGTTAATAAGGACTAGGTGAGGCTTGTGATAATGATGTGAACATGTCAGTGTTCCTGATAAATTAACATACACAACACATAATAGCCAAGGGGAACATGGGAACAACCATGGGCTGACATATGGAAAATGGCTAGAGTGAAGATGAAGGGCACATGACTTTTCCCCTGCTGACTCAAACATTATATACCCTCTTTACAAAGTAATTCAATATTAGAGAAAGGATACCTAGCTATCTATGCAAATTAAGTGTTCCACATACCAATGAATATATTACTATTCTTCACTGCAAATTGAGATTGTGATCTTCAAATAGTCTACAAACAGAGATTTTCGAACATATTCTCTGAGATTTTAAGTGACCTATCTATGAGGTTTTTTCGTGATAAGACAGAAGTAGTAGGCCTTGACCCATAGGAGGGAACCTATAGGTAGACACAACAACCTTTTCCATCAATAGCATAACATGCTCCCATTTCCTTGCTTAGAAAAATGAGAAAAAAAAGAGCACGTGGCAATGTGTTTTTTTGGAAAAATATGGAAGAATTATGTGAAAAAGTTGACATAATTAGATATCATGGATTTTCCAAATTGAGTCAGTAGAGTGACTTTATATACCTTGCGTAGAATAAATAGTTAGTGATGATAGATTGATGTTTGTAGGAAAAATCCAGGCGAATTTTACATCATAAAGCCATCCTTATTTTTGGGGTTTGTCCCCTAGACTTCATTGTCAACCCCCCTAGTTTGGGATGAAAAGTGTCCTATCCATCATTCTATTGGTCAGTGGCTTATCCCCTTCTAGGATGATGAGCGTGAGGAGATAATATAAGATGCAATAAGATAATTTTCTTAGTGTCTAAGTGACCACAAAACTATGTCAACCTAGCTAAAATTGAGATTGTGATCTTCAAGAAAATTTATCATCATCTAAATGAGGAGGTTATCTATAGATCTCATTGTGTTCACTTAGTACGATAAACTTTGTGTTGGGTGAACCCTTCAACCCTACAAGACTAGGCTGAGTGGGGATATTTGAATCCTTGGTGGAAATCATTTTACGTACATGGAGTAACCCCTAGAAAAAACTCAAGGAATCAATGTGATTTTTTAGATCTAGGTCCAACTTTCTAACCTTCCTGGACCTACAAATGAAGGTTGGAAACTTGACACACATTATAACACCACCATACCAAGTAAATTTTCTGCAATTTTAAGAATTTTTAAATAAACTTGTATTCAATCTTTCTTTTTTTCCATATGAGATATAAGATTTCAACTCCAAATAATTGGCATATTTTTTGGAACTAAATGACCTAAGGGAGTTTATGAAATAATATAATAGACTTCCAGAAAATGGTGGTAGGGAGAAATTGGCTGCAAATACTTTAGGTCCACTCTTAGGTTAATATAGCAGATATACAATTACCAGAACAGGGGCACTCATTCTACTACAAAAGGGGTCATTGGGCTGGGGAACCCACATATATTAAATTTATGTTGTTGGCCAAGAGGAAGGCCTTCCAAAATAAATGAGGTGAATAATGGCTATTTTGACTCGATATAGGGCTCCTAGATTGTTTCAACCTGATACAAACAATGCTTCCTCTTATAGGGAAATTTCAAGGCTCCATTGAGCTGAATATACAAAACACGCTTTAGGCTTAGCAAACAATATCCATTCAGTAGCTGTCACTTCCTAAACACTTTGGTTCAGTTCCCTCTCTAATCTCACGAGTTTCCACTAAGTTTCATTGTCGTGCAAACCAATCTTGAGCAATATGTTTTCTGGAATAAGACTATTTATGTGCTTTATAATTGACTTTTCAGTAAATTCTAAATTAAACGCCTTCAATTCAAACCATCTTTTGCTATACTTGGGTTTTCAAATAAAAAATATCAATGACTGTGGTGATATCTTGCTTAGGTAAGTGCTTGACTGAGAATTAGGCAGTAGGTCACTTTCTCGGAAGTAGTGACCTACTTATGTTATTAACAAAGTTGTTGTACTTGTCACTAAGGATTTTTACTTTTAAACATGAACCTATATAGGAAGATACAAAAAAAATAAGGTAAAAGAATACCTATGAATTTAAAATTCTATGAAATGTTTATTTATAAGTTGAATTTTAAATCATATGAAAAGCTACAATTATGTGCTTTGTCACGGGGCTTGTTGAATGTCCCTAAAATTATGATTTCCCCCCAATTATTAACCCTCTTCTATGCATGTGATAAAAATAATCATACAGGTCAAAAACCTCTTGCTAAAACTCTTATGAAGTATCTATTTTGTTTCCAGTTTTATGAAAATGTTGAAAACCCCACATTCCTTGAAAAATAACATTTTCAACAACTATTCTAATTTGTTAGGTGGCTTTATTTCATTCACAATATATTGTTTATTCATATTATTTGGCACCATTTTTAAGAAATATATCCACAGTCTGGTCATTTTTGGCATCTAAATAAGTGTTAAGATATTTTAAACTCTATGTTAGCTGAAACTTTGTTGTGAAATTTGAAACAATTTGGCATGACTAGTTGAAATTTTTGTTTCACCCATCTATTCTACTCCACAAGGGTAGGAATGAAAGAAGAAATTAGGAAGAATATGATAAGAAGTTATATAGGAAGAATGAGAAATATCTCCCATCAGATAAATGTTATGTGCAGAAAGAGAGAGGAAAGCCTTATGCCAACAAAATTATCAATCAGTGGAAATTGTGAATTTTAAAAAACCCTGAAGCTGAGTTTATCATCCTCACTTCGAATATCCATTTAAGATTTTTGGTATGCCCTAATAGAGTTACAAAAGTCTTTCTAGATAGCTCAAATTATTGACGGCCTTGAAGTGCGAGCCCTAAAGATAATTCTTACATATTCAGTGACATGTTTCTATTGTTCTTCTTTCTGCACAAATATCCTTGAAAGAAATGGCATCATTATAACTAGAAGTCAAATAAATATAATTCTCTTGAGCAACCTTCTGATGAACATACCATAAGGTATTTAGAAAAGAGATACATCTTCATTATGTCTGATACTATGAGCACACTATATTTGGACTCTCGAGAAATGATCTTGACTTATGTTCCGATATTTTTCAATAAATGTCATTTAGATGTGAAAATTCCTAATAATCCTCCTTTCTGTTTTAAACAACATATCTAACAAGGAAAGAAAGGATGGAAGGACTTATAACTGGGTCTAATGATTCTAGTGATACCATGTAATTCAAGGTATTCAAAATCACGTGTATAAGCATATAAAGCCTTGGAACATGATTCCATTCCCAAAAAATTAACACACACATCCAATGCTCGAGAGCATAAATCTCAACATCTTCTCTGATACATAATATCCCCTTGTTATTATATCTTTCCAATTTTAGGAAAGTGGTTTCTTGCACTCTGCAATACAACATCCCTCACCCCATCAATTATTTTAGAGTGTTTGAATGCCTGACTTGGACTAATAAATCCTTAAAGTACTACATCTCCTTGATGAAGGAAATGTGACTGAAAGTTTTTTATCAAGTGGTGCAATAATCTGGATGTTATTCATGAATAGGTGTTTTTACTGTATCCAATTACATCAGTGAGATGATTAGTTTTACAATTGCTTCAACTATTGTATGAGCTCAAAGTTCCACCACTTGGCCCTGGAAACAGGTGGCTTGCATGGAAGTGTCACAAGCATACTGGTTATGCAAGAATATCCATTTGTTCTAAACTGTTGTTTTCTTTTGCAAGACATTATAATGCATAAACTCACAAAGCCACATATGGAGAAATAGGATATAGAAACTCATGTGGGCTCAACATAATCTTCCATCTTAGTAAAATTGAAATAAACATTCCTCAGAATCTATTATACTAGTGTTAATTTTTTTCCCTACTCTCAAGAATGGTTGATTCTTGTTGAGTTAGCTCTAGGACAAGTACTCCCTAGATACTCCCATAGTGGAATTCCCCACTTACCCTACTTGGGAGTCTTGGCCTTATACTAGGGACTCGGGATTCCATCCCAAAGACAACGACCAAAAATATTGACACATGTTTTGATTGAGTCAGACTTATTTTAGAGGGAAATTTTGGAAGGAAATGAAGTGTTTGAGGTTAGAAGTCTTAATAAATACATTTATCCCTCATTATTTCTCTAGTGTTCCACTATCTAAAATTGAATCACCAAATATACCTGCATTACAATTGTTGCTTCAATAAATCTTGTTGTTCTGGTTGATATGTTGCCGTACTATTATATGATTTCTATTTTTACCATTCTCATTATGTTGAATGTTGATATTTTTCTACTATTATTTTGAATGTTACTATTATTACACCGAAATCTATCCTATAAACTGTGATTCCCAAAGAATAACATGTTGGACTGATTTTCGATATGATTTGCACTAGATATGATATACATAGAGTCACATGATTGGTTGGATTTAACACATTCTACTAGCCTTGGAAATGGCTTTGTAACCAATGACTAAAATATATTTATATAGATCCATATTCCCACTAAAGTGACTACCACGAAGAGAATTCCTTCAAAATTAGTGGACATATACATTCATTGCAGTTAAGGAACAACCTAGGATCCAGTTGCTTGTATAGGGAATTCCTGTAAGGTGAAAGAAATAATGCATCCCATAGCTCAGGCCTCTAATTGATAGGCACTCTTGGTGTGTTTCCATACTTAATGGATTTACATTACTAAAATATGGGTTTACATGGCTAAGTGGTACATGCCTTAAAAATATCTCTTGGTCCTTAATAAACTGAATGTAAGATCCATAGCTAACCCCTCGCTACACAGATAAATATATACACATATACTGGTGCGGTTATTCACATATCTAAAATGTAGTTGACACATTCCTTAGCAATGTTTATATAATGTTGAGTGAAATAATGTGTGAATTACATATACAACTAGATTTAGGTCTAGAATAAAGTGCATTTCTAAGTTCACTACTACTTGCAGAAGTAATCAACTAACTATCCACATAGAAAAGACATGAGGTACAAACACTGGTACCTCAACTTTGTTAATGGAATAGCTACCATTATCTAGAGGCAGTTCCTATTTTGATTTAGTAGCAAACCAGATAACAACCCATGTCATGAACATTGTAAATAAGAAGAACAAGAGAGCTGCGGTGAAAGAACACACGATAAATAATCATTTATGGATATTTGTCAAGTCTTTGATTGAAAATCTTGCATTTGAATCCCATACCAAGGAGATACTGACAATTCGTCAAAATAGCTTTGGTTCAAAGTGTGATTCCATGGTTGATTTGCAAAGATCCATCCCATCCATGGTTGATGGTTTGAAAATGTAGTTGACACGTTCCTTAGCAATGTTTATATAATGTTGAGTGAAATAATGTGCGAATTGCATATACAACTAGATTTAGGTCTAGAATAAAGTGCATTTCATTTGTCATAGTGTACACGTGTCATCCTGAAATAGAGGATTTCTATGTAAAGTTGAGAGCATTGTCTTCACTAAGGGTAGTGGTAGGATACAATCCATGTATAAACTTGTTCCTACATGAAGAACATGCTCTTGGCCACCACATTGAAATGTTGGCCATTGCTTTTGGATGTGTCTCTAAGCAACCAAAATCATCCTCCTTTGATTAATGACATAACGCTAACAAGTTTATCTCTAACATGGTAATCATGATGTACTCTTGGCTACTTGAATGAAGATGGCCAAAAAATTGAGCCAACGTGGTATGTGCCATTTATTCCAATGGTCCTTGTAACTCGAATGTGAGGGAATTGGAATTGGTTGGAGTTAATTTGTACCTAACTACAACCCAAGGGAATGCGATAATATGGATACGATACAATGGTGGTTATATCACCATAACTAGAACAAGTAAGTATAAAAATAGTATAAAAACAAAAAATGTTTCAATGTTTAAAATCATGTTCAAACTTACAATTAAATAGAGGAAAAAACACATAAAAAAACCAGATAATAATCATGAAAAAGCTTCATCTTGAATTATGAACTGTAAAGGAACTTACAAAATGTGACGCTACGAACCTGGTCAAGTGCACAAGAAAAAATATCCTGGACATGGTACCACCTTACTGCCTCAAGAATACCTTGTCAAGACTGCTAAATTGGTGGTAATGGTGAGTAGTACACACTTTGTGTTTGAATTTTAGCAAAGCAAGTTTCAAGCCGGGGGTGAATTTTGTTTCGGCATCAATTTAGGAAAACTAAATTACTCTAATAAGTTGCTATTCATGTCAAAAAATTTGGATTAACACAAGCCATGGAAATATGGAGAATATCAAGCAATCATGTCATTAGCTAGGGAAACTAAATGACTTTAATCAAATGTTTTTAGTAAAAAATTTATTGATAAAGTAGCAAAATGGCACAAAGTTGTTAAGAGTGTTCCTCTCATATTGTGGAAACAAGTGGATTACACATATAAAACACTATGATACTAGTAGGATCTATTATCACCAGTCACCACATATGGCATGAGATTCCATTGGTGATTTTTGATACAATGGATTGGTTGGAGTATGATATATATGGATTTTTCGCTAGATTGTGGTTGCACACACCTTCATTCCATTTTTGGATATGATGCTCACGCTTGATGGTGTTGTACAACATCATGGTCAAGGGGAATGTAATATTCCCAATTAGCATATAGCCTCGGAATCCCAATTTGATGTTGCTGGCGGATTTGGGGATAAGAGGGAGTTTTTCACCTTGTATTTTCTTTTGAAACCCCTTGACTTGAACACAAAGTCATTTGTTAGATTTTTTTTTAAGGCCATTTGCAAGCAGATTTTTGGGGTTTTAAGGAGAATTTCAAGTGATTTAACAGGCTGGTTGTAATCTTTTGGCCTTAAGGTGATTTTTAGCTAGAAAAAGATTCAGTCAACTAAAAATTCTTATTTTCTTAAATTTATTTATCTTAGGATATTTTCTTCAAGTGCTTGGATGTCTTGGGAGTGCCATGGAGCCGTCTAGAACCAACATTGAACCATTTGAAGGCATTTAGAATGGGTTTTGATGGGTATAACAGGAAAAATAGAGGCTACAGCCCATGGATGTGGTGTGTAGCAGCTAACAGTGAGGTGATTAGGCTTGTATTAACATAGAGATCCACATTCAAAACCTCTTGAGTGGGTGTAGATGAGGCCTGGTGCAACTCCTTATTGGTTTTGATGGAATAGGGATGCCCCTCATAGCATGGCCACTTAGCTCAAAAACAACTATAAGTTATTATAATCATAATGTCCAAAAAATATTGGGACTGCATTTTGATACATAAGATTTCACATTTCTTTTTTCCCTCAAATTCCCATCTTTGAATTTCTAGGTCAGTTTGGTTAAGGCCTGAAATTTGCTTCAAAACCATTATAAAAAATCTTATACATCATTGGAAATTTGGGATAAATTTAGAGGGTTCTTGGGTAAGATGTGAATGATACAATGATAATTACTTTTGGGGTATAAACTAGCTTGTATACTATGTGGCTACACTTTCTGACAACAATCTAGTTGTTTTTCCCAATAAGACATCTGAAATTGTGATATAGAGATGAAAAAAGAAGAAGGAAAGAGGCATGCAACAAATATTGGGAGAGGCCTTGTAAATTGAGGTGAGGGAGGTTCCTTAAGGGTTTTAACATTTTGGAGATGATGCAAACATCTCAAGTAATAGACAAACTAGTCTATGATTTTACCCATCCACTAGTTGGTGCACAAAGCACCTTAGATTCATGTTGGAAGGAAAAAGAGTAGAAAAAAGGCAGATATAATTGTAGGTAGATGGTGGTATTTGTCTGATTTTCCTTAATGCCTCTTAAGGAAAACATATTCTATCAGCCTATGATGCAATTGATATTTGTGGTCTAACTTTTAAAGACTCTTAACTATGAGCATTGAGAAGCTTAGCAATCCCTTTGGCAAGCTAAAAAAATGATACCATCTATGTCACATGGTTCACCGAAATTAAAACTTGAGGTTTAAAATTTAATGAACCTAAAGAAAATTCTTAGATTTGATTAGGTTCTTCAAACCTCATGACCGAACCTCAAGTTGAATTCAAGTTGAATTTGAAATTGAAGGAAAAATTGGGTTTTTTTTATCGGTTTTCTCATTTTTTATAAATAATAAAGTAAAATTTTGCTAACCATAGATCCCTTGACTTAGAATCCTTTTTTCACTTTTTTGTTCATTCTTCACTCAACCATCTTGTCTCCATTTCCCATGTCACCGACCCTCTTTCCATTGTTGTTGACCCTCTCAAGTTCATTTAGAATCATATTCGAGTTTCGATAAAGAAAATAGAACATATTCGTGATAATAATATTGGAGAAAATTTCTATGAAATTAACCATATGGAAAGACAAAGAATCCTTGTGATAAGAAATACCATCAAGCCTGACATCCATGTGACAGATTTCAGTCAAATACTTTTTCAAACACTTTGGTGACAGACTCAAACAAAACTCAAATTCAGAGTTATAAGGCATATTTGAATAGATGCATGTATCTTGTTTTCCTTATTTTTTTAGGTCACAAATAATAGCTTTAGTCTTTGTATATGAGCTTGTAACTAACATGCTATGACAAGAAGTGAACACTACTACATGCGTAGCATTTAAGTCAAGAGTTTCTTCAAACATTTTTCATGCAACAAAACTATATCAAATAAACGGTAGTAGCAAATGAAGGAATTATACATCAACCCATAAAAAATGTATTTATAGACCAAAAATTAATTATTTAAAATCACACCCTACTTGCCAAAGTGAATAAAAGTCAACAACATTCAACTTAAGTAAGGTTGTGGCATAAAACAAAGAAATCTTGTTAGAGGAATTTAGACAAAAAATTAGTGAGCAACCTCATTAATTTCAAAGGCTTGTGTTACAACCACCCAATGAATGGTCTCAAATGTAATATTTACATTGTGCAACCTTACGAAACACTCCTCCATACAAATATGTGGCTTAGGATATCTGCAACTCTAAATCTAACCAACAAACTTGCATGGCAAATCAAAGGCAAAACAAACCAACACATAATAATATGTTGGCTTTGATGGCTAGGAATTGTCTTAGGAAACATCAAATCCTCTTAATATATTTATATATTTCAAGGGCAAAAATTACACCCATTTCCTACCAAATTTAGAGTTAAAAGGTTAAACTTATGGCTAAAGAGAAATCATATAAGTGCCTTGTTTTGTGTCTTGGGTGCATGAAGTCTAAGGTGTGAAAATAAGGGAATTTTTGTACTAAATTGAAGGTTCTCTAGATGTAGCTCTCAAGCTAAAAACAATCTAATTTCCAGATCTATAAATAGCTCAGAAAATATCACCAACAATCATTATAAAATAGACATGAAATGCAATACATAAAAGATAATAAAAATAACTAAATAAGAACATCAATTGATTATGTGAGGAGTACATGCACAGGAGTTTTGAAGCCAAGATGAACAATTTTGAAGCATGAAGAAACCACATTACCATTTTTCCACTTAGCCTTTTAATGTGGCCCTAGCAGATTAATGTTTCCTTTGACGTGACCCTATCATATTAATGTCTCCTTTGATACAACCCTAGAAAATCAATGTCTCAACACTTGAATAGGTGGGGTTTATGTTGACAAAGAGCTGTATGGGAAGTCTGCTGATGACTCTGTGTTGATTCAAATCGCAGATAGATGGTCTGGCTGTGGGGGAAGGAGAATAGAGCGGGAAAGAAGATTATGGCATGAAATAAGCCTTAGTGGAAGACAAAATATAATATATACAATATGTTATATATACTTAGTCTTATGTATTATATGTCCCCAATTTTGTCGTACTACTGACAAGTGTCTCTACACATCGCTATTGCAACGCTTATCCCCAAATCATCGCAATACTGACGGTTGTCCGCAAACTGTCGCAATACCGACGTTTTTCCCCAATATCGTCACACTACCGACAAGTGTCTCTAAAGGCCACAATAGTGACACTTATCTCCAAATGTCCCAATACTGATTCATGTCTTAGAAAGGTCGAATTTCCAACGTTGTGTCTCGAACCGTTGATGTATTGACGACATTCCTAACTATTGCAATACCAACGATGTCTCTATATTTCGGTATATCGACGATTGTTGGCGGGATTTAAAAAATTGAGAAAATTTGGGGAAATTTCCGAAAATAAGTCAAAAGTGTCGGAACTAAAGTGTCAGAATTTTGACCAAATGTACAAGTGTATTTATAGCGCTAAGTCCAAGAGAGACGGGTACTTTTTTAGCAAGGCCAAACTCAACTCACTAAGAAAGTAGAAAAGTTGGAGACTTGGTTGGCGCACTTTGAAGGGCATGTCCAGTGTGACTTCTATCCTCCACCACCTCCAGGAAGATCCCCAGACAAAATTTCATTCATCACATTTGATGAATAGTATGACATTTGGTGTTCTTTATGTTTTATATGTGTTTTGGTGCCTCTGGCACAATCGTTTATGGACAATGTCCCTAGTCTCTCTTTTGTATTTTTGTCATCTGGTGAAAATTTTGGTCAACAAACTCGGTCGGGGTGAGACCACCTATTTTGTAAGTGGCTATATGTACTCCTTTGTTCCTACATGAATAGAACATTGAATTACAAAAAAACAAATTTTCATACATATTAAGGTTCATAATTAAATTAATAAAGATTCGTACCTATTTACTAAATAGGTCTATAAATATATATTTTAGGTTTATCTAATTAGTATTTATCAAATATAAATATGATGATTTAATAATAGATTTAAATGAGCTCACACGTTTAACATAAACAATGTTATATTTATCTATTTATTAAATTTAAATATGGATATTTAACCTTAGATGTAAAACAACTCACACCTTTAACATAAATCAATGAAGTTTCAAAATCAAAATTTATGGCCAAAGATTAAATATAAATATAAATATTAATTTTAATATCTAAATATTACCTTTACTAAAATTATAATGAAGGCATTAGTGTAAATTCGATAGATGATACATGAAATTATGTTAATTGTAGATGAATCCATCTGTAATGTTAAACTTTAGAGACAAAAGGGTATTCAGAATTTTAACACTGTAAATTCAAATACCCCTTTGTCTCTAAATTTTAACATTGCATATGGATTCAAAGACACCTATAGTGAAATGAAATTCTTTGGTACCAAAATTACAATTTTCCATTTATGGAGTGACACAATTAAAAATTACTAAAATAAATGACTAATTCATATACTTGTTGTACTTATTATTTGGTCATAATTTTTTTTCTTGGGCTATAATAGTAATTTACATTAATCATTATTAATTTTTTCACTTATTATCTATTCATATATGTTAATCCTAGACTAAATTATTCATTTAAGTTAGTCGATTTTAGTTTAGTCACTTATTATCTAGTCATGTTAGTCATTTAAGTTAGTCGCTTTTAGTTTAGTCACTTATTATCTAGTCGTATGTTTTATTCCTAGACTAAATTATTCATTTAAGTTAGTCATTTTTAGTTTAGTCACTTAAAATTTCTCAAATTTAGTAGTAATTCACTTGAAATAATTGCATTGACTAATGTTTTTAGTCACCTAGTCATTAATTTGATCATTTTTTACTAGTGAAAGGAAGATTCGGTAAATTTGGCCCTCAAAATAAAAGAAGAAATATGGACAAGGTACGATTCTTTGGATGTAATGAACTTGGGCAATATAAAATAAATCTAAGAAAGAAGAATCGGAAGATCTCTACTATGATTGAGATCATCTTACTCTTTAAGTGATTTCTATAGGTTGTAAAATAGTATATTGGGAATATTTATCATTAATGGCATCATGATAAAAGCATGGATGGAACACATGTCAGAGGAAGATCTATGCAATAAAAATATGAAAGAAGTAGCTCTTGGAAACCTCACTAATAAAAACATTGATGGAAGGAATTCATCAAGATCGAGAGTCATCATTCAGTAAGAAATATGGAAACAGGTGCTGGCAATTTTCTAGTGTAATTCTCTATAGATTCACTAGTTATAAATAAAGAGAAAGTTTTCATCGGGAATTCTATCTTACATAATTACAGGATTAGGATATGATGACATATTGATGAAGTAGGACAAGGCAATGAAGTTCTTCATTCTAAATAAATTGCTGCAGGATGAATCATTTATCACCTATTTCTCAAGTTGCGCCGTAAGAGGAAAGGGGTCTGAGGTAACCACAAACCAACCTTCAGATACAAACTCTAGCCAATCTGTATCCAGAGAGGGCTCTCTCTTTATGATTTAGCTTTTGTTCTTAGAAAATATTAGGCTAGTTATAAGTCCAGGGGTTTTGTTTGAATTTGAATGGTGGAATCTGCCAACTGAGGGCAAGATTGAGTATTTCAGGCCATTGGGCTATGGAGTCGAAAATATGGCTTTACTGGATTAAGTTTTTACACAAAAGATGGCTTTGCAGGGCAAGATAGCCAAAACAAAGAACAATTTCAGATATTAAAGTGAATGGAATGGATTTTTAAATGGATGAAAGGAAATTAAGAATCTTTCAACATGTTTAAACGAGGGAAAGTGAGTGATTACCAATAAAGAGAAATTAAGAATTCTTTACTAAGTAATCAAATGCTTAAACCAGAGAAACAAGAGCAATTAAGAATTCATTGTTTATGACCAGTTTAGAAGAAAACATTTAGAATAATAACAATTGAAATCAGAGTACACTTAAGAAATTTCTGATTTAATCCTTTTTGTTAATTATTCAGAATTGAAACACAGTGATATAGTAAACATATATAACACTTAAAACACAGGATAGAAATGACTTATTGAACTGTCGTCTGACACATGAATCTTGCAAAAAGTATTGAGCTTCAATTCATCATCTAGCAAGCCACGAAGAAATTTCTCCAAAATCACTTTATTCCAAAATTCAATGTTACAGCAAAGTAGAAGAATCCACCCTCAATACTCCAATTGAGGGAGTCTTTATACAGATTCTAAACTAAAATATCTTGAAAAAAATATCAAAATTAGTTCACAAATCTCTCCAACTATTTTACATAAATAGAACTTAAGTAAAGGACACTCAAACTAATGCATCTATTTGGCACTATTTTGTATGGATAGGTGATGACAAAGAGGAGAATTTGAATTTGATCCAACTCTTAGTTGATGATGAGGCATCCAAGTCACTAACTGCTTCCTTTCTTTGTGCATTCTGCTCCAACAATTCTGCAAACTTGGGGTCCAATGATATATTTTTATTTCTCAATACGTAATAGATATGTAAAAAGTGAAAGAGGTTATTTTCGATAAATATTTTGATAATATAAACCTCTTTTAGTTTCCTAAAATTTTCCTCCAGATGTGCACAATAGGCTCTGTAAAAATGTGTAAAACATAGTTTTACAGAGTCTGAAAACTAGCCTGTAAATATGTGCATGTATTTCTCATTCTGAAATCACTGTGCAAAAAGTGAGATATTTTTTTGTAGATGGGTCCCTTAGGAACAAAAACCTCTTTCAGGTTTGTAAAATGTATTTCTAATTGGCCACAATATTCTCTGCAAAATGATGACTTAACGGGAATTTTCTGCAAAAAGTGCTTTCCACCATTGTTTAATATTTCCAAAACCATAATAGATATTAGAAACGTGAGAGAGGTTTTTGTATATGGTCCTATTAAGAACATAAACCTCCTTCAGTTTTGAAAAATTAATCTTGGATGGATCACAATAGTTTCTGAAAAACAATGACTAAAACATTAAATTTTTGCAAAAATGTTCCTTCTTGTTGTGTTTTTCATCTTTTCACTTTTTTGTTCTTTTGACTATTTCACTTTCACTTTAGACAAACTTCATTATGGCTGGTGAAAGTGTTTTCATCTTTTTTTAACCCTTAATATCTTCATGTTTACTTTCACTGTTTACTGTTTACTTTTTACTTTTTACCGCTCTATTTTTTATCTGTCTTCACTTTGTCATGAACTTGTATGTTCTGTTTTGTAACTGTCTTCCCTGTTGTTTATCTTCATGCTAGCTGATTTAATTGACTTGGTCTTCAATCTGATACTCTTTAATCCTGATACTCTTTGACTTTTCTTTACTGTGTCCTTTTACCTTCAATGTGTAGTTTAGGTTTTTACTGTCTGTTTCAACAGTAAATCGTTTAATATCCTATTTCCTTTGCTTGTCTTTCAACTGTATGTTTTATCTTCCATCTCTGTTTGAATAGATTTGATAACATTCTTGGAGTAAACAAGTCTTATGACTAGTATTAAGACTGTTTATCCAAGGATGTGGTCTTCTAATCACCTGTAAAACAAAACAAATTGTTAAGAAAGCATTGGTTTGCAAGGGAGGTCGAAAATTTTTCATTCGATTTTGAGAGGTCTGTGGAGTGAATCTAGAATGATTTTTGGAGGTATTGAAAATGCAACAAGATGATGGAGCTTAGTGAAAAGAAGTCACCTTCACTAAGTGGGCCCGCAGGCTATTTTTGGCGCAAAGTCTATTTTTAGACTATGTCTATTTTTAGACATATGGATCATGGTCTATGAGTTGCAGGATGCTATTTATGGATGATTGGTCGAGTTGGTAAAAACATATGGACCTCTATTTTTAGACATTGGGCGGTTTCCATTTTTAGACTGCCGGGCTAAAAATAGAACAGTCAAATATTATTAACCCTTAATAATATTTAGACTATAAACTTCGCCACTTCTCGCGCACTTCGCCTTGACCCCTGATGGGTCATGCACGCCGAAGGAAATACGCTTTCTATGGGTTAGGTGAGTTTTCAATGCATGGTTGAATTGGGCTTAGAACTCAAGTGGCGGAGTTTGGTGGAGTTGATGCGACAGTTGATGGAGATGGTGTTCTGGTTAACTAGTTGAACTAGTTGTATTTAGTTTAACTGGCTAATACACTAGATATGAATTGGGTGAATTAAATATTATTTAATTCACTAATTATTAACTCATTATTCAACTAAAGAACACATCATTTAACTCAGTGCATGGACAGTTCAGTGGAGACAAGTGAAAGAGGTAGATGAAAGGGTGGAGATAGCTATCAGGTTAATATGTGCATGAGATTTGCACCCACACTGAGGAAATTCTCCCATGATGATTGCATCATTGCCTTTCAAGGAGATTCAACCTTGGATCTCTCATTTAGACCAACCTGGATCACAAGCACAGAGTGCGTGCACTAGTGGTTGAGATTTGAAGCCATGACTTGTTCAAACTCAAGCTAGTTTGTGTGTAACTTTATGAGATAGTACTGAGTACTTGTGAGGAGTATTGTACTGAGATTGTTACATGTTTTCTCCATCATAATATACAAAATAGCTGAGGGGTTTTCAGTTGTATGCTTTCCCCATACATACTGTGTTAAATGTGTGTGATGATTTGATGTTCTATCGCTTCTATTCTTTCCGCATGCAACGATTATTTGTAGAAGAGATTATGTGTTGTGCAGCAAATCGAATTTGTGTATGATCAGGATAATCTCGGTGGATAAATATTCATTATTCAACAAATTTCTACATGGTATCGGAGCGAGATTAATCGTCGAGATCTATTACGGTGATTGTTTATTATTTCCTCGGACAGAGCTTGCATACGGGCCAGGTAGCCTCCGGAATATTCATCCTTCTTTGTAAGGTGAAAGATCTGGTGAATGCCCATGCAGTCAATCTCCGGTTTGGAAATAATTAGCTCTCAAGTGTAGATCGGAAGCAATCAAGTTATCAGCTCTTGGTGAAATTCGAATTTGCAGATTTGTGTTCTTGGTGCCGAGGCGAAAATGTCTTTCAACGGTTTGCGACTCAAATATGCTCTTGAAGGCAGTTCGAATTATGTTGCATGGAAGGACCGCATGGAGGCTGTATTAGATGATAATGGGCTGTTGGAATTTGTGGAGAAAGATATTCCAAAGCCTACTACTACTGATGCTGCTGTTGTCGAAGCTTGGCAAAAGAAATAGGCGAAATGTCGAAGGATCTTGTTGGAGGGTGTAAAGGATAATATTGTATCCAGCCTGCATGGAAAAGCTACTCCATATTTAATGTGGAAAGCGCTGACAGATCTGTACCAGAGCAAGAGCGACCAGAGGAAGTTGGCGCTCAAAGATAAACTGAGAAACATCAAAATGGAGAAAGGCGACAGTATCGCCAAATACCTCACGAAGTTCACTCAATGCAGAGATGAGCTGGGAAGTGTTGGGGTGACTGTCGATGATGAGGATTTGGTGGACCTGGCTCTTCTGGGTCTTCCGAAGAGTTGGCATGCGTATCAGGATAGTGTCAATGGTCGGGAGAAGTTGCCTGGGTGGGAAAGACTGTGGTCTGATCTCATGCAAGAAGAGATAAGGAGGAACACCAGAGATGGAGCTTCATCAAAGGGAGTTGATGAAGAAAACTGCGCTTTGGCTGCCAAAGCAAGAAAGGGGAAGAAGAAGTCTTCTCAATCCGGTGCTAAGGGCAAGCAGAAGCAAGACATGTCCAAGGTGAAGTGCTTCCACTGTCACCAGCACGGACATTATGCCACGAACTGTCCGCAAAATAAGAAAAACAAGAAGGCTGGCGGATCTGCATCTGGAGAGGCATTGGCCTCGCAGTTCGAGCTTGATTTTTCACTGATCGCATGCTTGGTTTCAAGTGTGATGGGATCGGTGTGGTTCTTGGACAGTGGCGCATCATTCCACATGACTGGAGATCGGGAGTTGTTTTCAGATCTGGAAGACAAAGATCTGGGCATGCACATCGAGATGGGCGATGATGGTAGATACAATGCGACTGGTATCGGTACCGTATCCTTTCAGAGGGAGTCTGGTAAACCCTTTGTCTTAAAGGATGTCATGCATGTACCTGGATTGAAGAAGAACCTGATTTCAGTAGCGATGTTGGAGGATAAGGGGTATGATGTGGTCTTCAACGAAGGAAAAGCCTTCCTGCGCAGTAAGACTACTGGAGAGACCCGGAAGATAGGGGTTCGAACCAAGAACCTTTATCAGTTGCAGGTAGATGGCTGCGCAGCAATGGCATGCAAGGTGGGAGAAGTGGTGAGCCGGGATGATGAGGGCGAACTGTGGCACAGGAGATTGGGCCACCTTCACCATGGAGCTTTGAAGATACTGCAGCAGATTTCTACTGGGCTTCCTAAGGGCACTCTTGCGCAGTCAGATCAGTGCAAGGGGTGTACTTTAGGAAAGTATGTGAAAGCCACCTTTCACG
The DNA here is from genome assembly GCA_034641835.2 of Pinus albicaulis. Lineage (NCBI taxonomy): Eukaryota > Viridiplantae > Streptophyta > Pinopsida > Pinales > Pinaceae > Pinus > Pinus albicaulis. The sequence continues at coordinate 570,444,387 of CM076575.1, forward strand.
AGAAGGATAGTCACGCCATGACGATCCTTGAGAGAGTTCACACAGACGTGTGTGGTCCTTTCTCAGTTGCTTCGACAGCAAAGCACAAGTATTATGTGATCTTTGTTGATGATTTCTCTCGAAAGTGCTGGATCTTCTTCATGCAGAAGAAGAGCGAGACATTCGCGAAGTTCTGTGAGTTTAAAGCACTGGTCGAGAAGGAGTCGGGGAAGAAGGTGATTGCTCTAAGGAGTGATAACGGTGGTGAATTCATCTCGGCTGAATTCAAGGAGTTCTACAGCGCAGAAGGGATTCGGAGAGAGCTCATCGCACCCCATAACCCACAGCAAAACGGGGTGGCTGAGCGGAAGAACAGAACGATCGTGGGTGCTGCACGGGCGATGTTGCATGATCAGGGCCTACCCCTTCACTTGTGGGATGAGGCATGCAATACAGCAGTGTATGTGCAGAACCGTTGTCCTCACAAGGTTCTTGGCATGAGTACACCGGAGGAGGCTTATTCTGGCAAGAGGCCTGATGTTTCTCATTTGAGAATTTTTGGTTCTCCTGTCTACATGCATGTGACGAAGGATGCAAGAAGGAAGCTAGATCCGACCGCAGAGGAAGGAATATTTGTGGGGTACAATGATACACCCCACAACTATCGGGTGTATGTGCCAGACAGTCACAAGACTGTCGTGCGACGGGATATAAAATTTCAGGAGGAGAAAGCCATGCAGTGTTCGCTTGAGAGGGAGCCACACTTGCATGCAGAGGAGGAGCTGTTAGCTCCCAAGGATGAGTCTCCGGATGTGGATCAGCCACAAGAGGAGGTTCATGGAGTGGAAGAAACCACTCATGTAGCGCCAACCATCAGAGGGCGCAAGCGCACTACAGAAGCTGAGCGACTGGCTCAAGATGCAGAGAAGGTTGTAGGACCACCTACAGCACAGCGCAGACAGAGACAGTCACCGGATCGGTACACTGGATACATGGCTCTTATGAGTCAATGTGTTGTGAAAGAGCCATCCTCTTTTGAGGAAGCTGTGGAGGAACCCGCATGGGTTGATTCCATGATCGAAGAATATGATTCGATCATCAGGAACAGTGCATGGGAGATTGTCCCAAGAACGGTTGGGAAATCAGTTGTAGGTTCGCGATGGATCTACAAGGTGAAGCAGGCGGCTGACGGGAGTGTGGAGAAGTACAAGGCGATATTTGTCGCCCGTGGCTTCTCACAGATCGAGGGGATCGACTATGAGGAGACTTTTGCACCTGTCGCAAGGTACTCTTCCATACGGACGATCCTTGCTCTCTCAGCGCAGATGGGGTGGCACATTCATCAGATGGATGTGAAGACCGCGTTCCTCAATGGAGTTATTGAGGAGGAGGTGTACATAGAGCAGCCTGAAGGTTTCGAGATCTTCAGCAGTGAGTCGCATGTGTGCCGACTCAAGAGAGCACTGTACGGGCTGAAGCAAGCACCTCGTGCTTGGTACACCCGGATAGACAGCTACTTCACCGGGCTTGGATTCTCCAAGAGTGAGGCAGATCCAAACCTGTACCAGATTGTGGTGGAGGGGAAGCTGTTGATCATCGTACTGTATGTAGATGATCCGATTTTGACTGGCGATGAGCAGTTGATACTTTCATGCAAGGAGGATCTTGCACGAGAGTTTGAGATGAAGGACTTGGGCATCCTTCATTATTTCCTGGGATTGGAGATTTGGCAGCGCAGCGGAGGACTGTTTGTTTCTCAGGGAAAGTATGCCCGGGAGATTCCGGAGAGGTTCAACATGCAAGGCTGCAAGCCTGTTGACACTCCTCTTCCTGGTGGTTGGAGGAAGGAGGATGCTACTTCAGCGGAGGTAGTGGATGCCACTGTCTATCGACAGTTGGTGGGGTCGCTTATGTATCTGGTCAATACACGACCCGATATATGCTATGCAGTTAACCAGCTTTCGCAAGCTATGGTTAATCCTACCAAGCTCTTTTGGAAGGCGGGCAAGCATGTATTGCGCTATATCAGAGGCACATCGGGATATGGTCTATGGTACAGACAGGAGGATGGAATGAAACTTTCTGGTTTCACTGATGCAGATTGGGCAGGGAGCCCAACAGACCGGAAGAGCACTTCTGGAGGAGTTTTCAGCATTGGGTCGACAGCAGTTTCCTGGTACAGCAGGAAGCAGAGATCCGTAGCACTCAGTTCAGCAGAGGCCGAGTACATGGCAGCAAGCTTGGCTGCATGCGAGGCTATTTGGATGAGGAAGATCCTCGCAGGTTTGTTCAGGTTGCATTTGGAGCCTACAGTGATTTACTGTGATAACCAGAGCTGCATCAAGCTCTCGGCTAATCCAATTTTTCATGATAGGTCCAAACATATCGACATCAGGTACCATCACATCAGAGATTGTGTTCAGCGGAGAATCATGATGCTTTCATATGTTCCCACGGAGGATCAGGATGCCGACATCCTGACGAAGGCGCTCACCAGGAGCAAGTTCGAATTCCATAGAGGCAAGATAGGGGTTGCAGATAATCCATATCTTGCTGAGAGGGAGTGTTGAAAATGCAGCAAGATGATGGAGCTTAGTGAAATGAAGTCGCCTTCACTAAGTGGGCCCGCAGGCTATTTTTGGCGCAAAGTCTATTTTTAGACTATGTCTATTTTTAGACATATGGATCATGGACCGGGAGCTGCAGTATGTTATTCTTGGATGATTGGTCGAGTTGGTAAAAATAGATGGATCTCTATTTTTAGCATTTAGGTCGAAGTCTATTTTTAGACTGGCGGGCTAAAAATAGAACAGTCAAATATTATTTACCCTTAATAATATTTGGACTCTAAACTTCAGTTTACTCTCTTAGAGCACTTCAGTTTGACCCTCGGAGGTGGGGCATGCAGCTGCCAGAAGGATTTATGCTTTTCCTATGGGTTAGGTGAGCTAATGCATGGTTGACTTCAGTTAGAGCTCAAGTGGCGGAGTTCGGTGGAGTTGATGCGACAATTAATGGAGATGGTGTTCTGGTTAACTAGTTGAACTAGTTGTATTTAGTTTAACTGGCTAATACACTAGAGATGAGTTGAGTGAATTAAATATTATTTAATTCACTAATTATTAACTCATTATTCAACTAAAGAACACATCAGTTAACTCAGTGCATGGACAGTTCAGTGGAGACAAGTGAAAGAGGTAGATGAAAGGGTTGAGATAGCTATCAGTTGTGACATTATGTGTGCATGAGATTTGCACCACACTTGGAGGAATTGCCCATGATGATTTCGCTGTCAAGCCAAGGAGATTCAAACCTTGGATCTCTCATTAGACCAGCCTTGACTGCGCAATAGAGGCAGGCAATTAGTGGTTGAGATTTGAACCCATGACTTGTTCAAACTCAAGCTAGTTTGTGTGTAACTTTATGAGATAGTACTGAGTACTTGTGAGGAGTATTGTACTGAGATTGTTACATGTTTTCTCCATCATAATATACAAAATAGCTGAGGGGTTTTCAACTGTATGCTTTCCCCATACATACTGTGTTAAATGTGTGTGATGATTTGATGTTCTATCGCTTCTATTCTTTCCGCATGCGACGATTATTTGTAGAAGAGATTATGTGTTGTGCAGGAAATCGAATTTGTGTATGATCAGGATAATCTCGGTGGATAAATATTCATTATTCAGCAAATTTCTACAAGAGTTCCTCGCTGATATCCCTAGTTTATTGCCTCTAACATTTAGACCCATCAGACCCAGCTCCAAGAGCTTAAAACCGGTCACTTCTTCTTTTGTTCCATGGTTCTACCCTTCCTAATCTTGACATGCTTATAAGTTCGAGGTTTGGGCTTAGACAGTGGTATATAAGGTAAATTCTCAACCTCGATGTGATTTCGACGAAATTTGCAACACCATCACCACTTACAAAATGGGGTAATTTTCCAAATTTCTAAAT